>JAPYZE010009152.1:0-10341 GCA_030522805.1 Leptomastidea abnormis
TCACGTAATTTACTAATAAAAAAGTCGGTTTTTCCGCACGCAAACATATTACAAGAGCCAAAAGTCTAAAAATAACTATATTTATTCTCCTACGCGGTAAGCCTTCCTCGAATTTCTCCAAAAAAATTTGCAATAGAACGTAGTAATTTACGAATAGCTTAAAGGTCTGCGCAAGTGCGTGTGTGTATGTGCATCTGTATACTGGGTCTCACTCGAGGATAAAAATGCGTGGTACAATTAGATGAACTGGTTTTAGTGCTCGGTTTCGTGGAAAATTGAAGCGATCCACGTACACAATACGCACTTTGAACTCAGCTCTCGCTTTTTTTTGCTCCCCCCCCCCTTTCCATCCCCTCGAGAGAGAAAAAGAAAGAATAGAGAGACTGTATATCATATTTTAAATTATTTTCATGCGCGTTCGCAAGCCTCTTTATTTGTGTCGGTGAACGCGTGTTTGCCGAGCCGCTACAGGAGCAAGCAAGACGCAGGGCGCTTAATTTATGTGACGTCCCATTACGGACTCTTAATTGTTTGACTAATATTACAGTCGGTGTAAGCGCTCTCTCTCTCTCTCTCTCTCTCTCTCTCTTTCGAGACTTTCCATCACTGAACACCACTGCTACTTCTCTCTGCTCTCCTCGACGAGCATAAAAAATTTCCCTCATATTTTTCCGACTATTTTCTCTGCGTCTGTTTTGCACTTGCCTCTCCGCTGCCGCCTGCACTTTCGCGCAGCTTCATAACTTGCGTGTTATCTAACGATACGCGAAAAAATTAATTAAATTGATAATTGCTACCTGCGGTTGCTTTTATATTTTATTGTGTTTATACTGTTCGTTTGATTATATCTTTTAAAATTTATAATTCAAATATGAACAAATTTTTTTTAATTTGTTTATTTTTACGATTTTAATAATTAAGTACATAAATATGTAGCAAGATTTGAGATATTGTTAAAAATAAGTCTTTCAAATTCGTTTTCATAATCAGATTTTTTGTTCTTATTAGGCAGCCTGCTGTCTAGTTAGAAAGGCAATAGAAAGCATTTAGATGTAATGAACAAACAAAGAGCTGGCGCTGCGTCCAAGATAATCATATCGTTTTCACACCTGCCACTTTTGAAATCATGGCATGGTCATTTAAATATTGACTCTTTTAAAACTAGCTCTAGAAACAAAAAAAAAAAAAAAAATAGATGAAAAATATCCGACACTTGCATTTTTTTTAAAACATGACTTCACAATTTTTAAAGAAAGTATCGTTTTTCAATGATTTTGTCGAATCATCCATTCACTTTGCAACTACAATATTTAAAAGATTATGGAACACAAGCAAGAAAGAAATTTTAATTTTCTGAATATTTTATAAAATTTTATCGTGTTAAATAAAATTTAAAATAGGGTAATACGAGCTTTGACGTTTAAACTAACAATAATAATGTGACACGTTTACAGTGAAAAATATACTTTTTGAAAAGGACAAAGTCTAGAGTGAAAAAAACAGTGAAGGAGTTAAAAGAGAGAACACAAGCATATAAAGGTATACATCTAAGCAGGATTTTGCAATTGCTCGATTTGCGTTTGCAGCGACAGGTAAGGGGGGGAAGCACCGTGTGTAGGACGATCATGGTTTATAGCAAAGCCGCGTGTGTGTGTGTGTGTGCTGTAGAGTGCTCACGCCTCGCCCATTATGTGCGTCGGGATGCATTTATTCTCTCTCTCTCTCTCCTCAGTCCTCTCTTGGAGGAGTACCTCTGACGTACGGGTTCGCGCGCAGGAAACTTGATTCACCCGAGCCAGTGAGCCAGCCAAGGCGACTCTTTGCCGATTATTAATGTCCGTTGCATTCGTAAAAAGCGTGTAACATCGCTTGCGCGTGCGAGGAGAGCAGGAGGAGGGAGGAGAAAGGGGCTTGAACAGGCTTGTATAATTTTCCCCTGACAAAGACGCTTGCGTATTGTTTAAGATTTTTGTGATTTGTATATACCTACCTCGTGTGCAGCAACTGCTTGCTTGCTTGCTTGCTTCTTTGCTTACCTGCCTACCTGCTTACCTGTCTGTCCATTAATAAAATGCACCTCATCGTAATCGATTTTCGGCTACACTCGCGGTTTCGATTTCCAATCTGCATGGCTAAAGTTATAGTATACATGCCATGCAATAGGCTATAGCATTTCAAGCGTAAAGTCCAACATTTTCTATGCGTCTCAGTGTTAAATTTACAGTTTGTAGTAGTAGTAGTTTGTAAAGAGAATAATAAAATTTTGTATTGTTTAGGTTTTTTGTATAGTATGTATTATATAATACAATTCATTGACGTTTTCCGATCCTAGAATTTATTTTTAAAAACAAAAGATTGTACATTATTTTTCTCGTTTTTTTTTTTTCAACACGATACTTTGATATAGGTATAAGTTTTTTATTACTCAGCGTTCTTACAAAAAGCATGCACACAATAAATAGGTAGGTAGTCAACTGATTTGAAGCTCCGTCCCTCGTTTAAGATGTTGGCAGTTGTCGACCCAAAAATGACGAAGCTAAATTTTTCTAACGAGCATAGATCATAACACTGATGAACCAAAGTCGTTTTCGTTTCAATATCCTTAAATATATATATATATATATATATATATATCAGAATTTAAACTAGATTAACCGTCTGATTCGATATAATATACTCATAGAAGATACGTTGACTTTGAAGGGAAATTGTTGTTCTGATTTGTTTCGTAAAAATAATCAACAATAATAAAATTTCAATCATTGCATCACAATGCACTGTGTTATTTCAGATTGAATAAATAACTGGACTTGTTGAACAGAAAAATCTCATAATCATCAAAACATAATTTATTAATTATTTATGTACCTACGAGATCTGGCATGTAATCCGCGGTATTGTTTAAAATTCAGAGCTACTTAATTTTCAAACAGCGTAGTATAATATGAAAGGGTATGTCATAAAGCCAAGGAAAACAATGTTTATACGAGGAGGAGGAGGAGGATATACGCTGATCGGGTTAAAGCAGAGTCGAGTTTCATATCAAGAGGCGTAAGCGCGCGCGACTCGGTTCACCGACGACACGTGCGCGCGCGCGCGCGCACTGCTGCTGAGAGCCGATCCGGCGCATCTCATACTTAGAGGCTTGAGATCTCTATACCTATACTTACGGATAGATTACCCGACTCTGAGTGTTAATCGGATCAAATGTCACTTTGCTGGCATTTTTGGCGGAATAATATCTGAGAAGGCAAGACTACGGAATTTATCGCTCATCTGCGTCTCCTTTGCTTTTTTAATATGCTTGATGTTCAATCAGAACTTTGGCCTTGTTTTTTATTCGTACCTTGCTCGAAATTGGTATGAATTTGAAAATGGCATCTAAGAAAAAAGTTTTCTATATAATTAATATATTATTTGTTATACTACCATATTAGAATATTTTTCATTTTTATAAAAGATCAAATTTAATAAAATGATTTTGAATTCATTTTAAGACTAAAAATTAAAGGAAGTTTGATGCTATCTGACACAGCAATGCTGTTATACAATAATCGTCAACTTCTTAACCGAGTGCGTGTATCGCATTAAGAGATAACGTTCCGTCCAAGACGCGAGGGGGGCTACCTTTGGGATTAGTCATGATATTGCCACCATGACCTCGACCGTTTATGCCTACTCGGGTATCTTTGTGCTTCTCTTCCTCGATGTCATATAATTACATCGACAACTGTTTACCACCGATGGGTTAGATAGTTGAGTGTGAAAAGAAGTTTTGCAAATGATAGATGCCATGTCGAAGCTGCTAAGATATAGAATTTCTGGTTGAGAAAGAGAGAGAGAGAGAGAGAGAGAGAGAGAGAGAGAGAGAGAGAGAGAGAAATGAATTTATAAAGGCCCTTTTCACTCTAGAGATAAGATTGCATTTAAAGACTGCTAACGCTGGACATTCTTTATCAGACGTACATAAACACAACGATTGGCGCCAGTTAAAATATATTATTATTGTTATTATTATGATGCAAGTAAATTAGCATAAAAAATTCTTTGTATCGTTTCTTCCTTCTTCGTATTAATTCGCTCAAACTGATGAGATATTTTTATGTATCTTACAACTTGCAAAATTTGAATAAGACACTCAGTCAGATCCGATCGATATTGAGTTAATTGTTCAATTTTTAAAAAATCTGACAAAGATAATTCAAGTGAAAAGTGAAAAATCAAAACTCTCGCCAAGCAAAAATATGTCATTGAACTCGATTATTCATACAGCACAGCTCTTCGCTTTCTCCTTATATAATAACACACACACACACACACACACACACACACACACACACACACACACACACACACACACACACACACACACACACACACACACACACACACACACAAAATTAAATGGTGTTGAAAAATTGTGAGATATAGATAGGTATAGGTAGGGTGCGCTTGGGCTCGCGCAAGGTGCAGTGATGCCCATACGTATCAAGCTAGTGCAGCTGCGGAAGAAAAGAGATTGAAAGAGAAAAGAGAAATGGAAAGAAAGCCGACACTCTTTGAAACTCATCGCTACGTTTGGTCGTTGATATATTTAAATCCGCGCGATACTTTTAAATCATCTATATTCCTCTTTCTCTCTCAAAAAAACATCATGCCTCTTCGCATATCCCTTGCATCCGATCATCTCTTTCACTCATCGAGCTGGTACAGCCTTATAGCCTTTTTCAGGCAAGCAGCAGACGCGCGCGTCCCGTTACTTGCGTGTACGCTTACACGCGGCGGCGACCGCGCCCACGCGCGCGAACAATTCCGTTGCTGATAAAAGTCACGCGAGAGTGGGATATACTTACACACACACACACACACACACACACACACACACACACACACACACACACACACACATACATACACGATCGCTCGCTGCATACGGGCGCTTGCATTGTGACGACTAGCGAAAGAAATGGTTTTCTTCTCTCCTACCGCGGGACGAATAACAAGAGATGCGCGCAGGTGCTTCGCCCGAAATGTCTTACGTCTTTTATTGAAAAGGATTGAGCACGCTCCCTTGCCTTTTTCCTCTCACCGCGACTCCTGCTACGCACTTCCGAGACTCGTCATCCTGACGGTTACAAATTCCTGGATCCCCCTTCAACTGATCATTATTACCATTATTATCATTATTGATATTATTATTATTATTATTATTGATATTGATATTATTATTATTATTATTATTATTATTGTTATTATTATTATTATTATTATTATTATTATTATTGAAAAATTCATTTTAGATTCATTGCGTGAAATTCTGATTTACGAGCAGTGATCCTGGACAATGGCTACCCGTGTAAACTATTTTCTACTGTGTCTGTGTCTGTGTTAGCGGTCTTTTAGATAATAATATAATGTATGCATTATAAATACCTGCCCCTAGAAAGCGCCTGCGACTAGAGAGTGTTCAGAAATAAAAAAAAAGTATTTCGAGTTTCGTCACTTGCCGAGGGTATAGGTAAACTATTTTTCATTAACACAAGTGTGCTTTGTATTTTATATATAAATTCAACTGTCTCGTTTAGCATAAATTTGTGTCAAATCAATTTCTCTCCCTCTCTTTGTCGCAAGAATGAATAAATGAATTAATGAATGGTGACTTCTGTATAAAAAACAGCTTAAGGTGTACAGTAATATTGCTGTACTTTTCAATTATTCTTTTATCGTACATATTACGTAAATAGTGTTATTATAAGTATATGAATTTGTGAGGACACGAACCTTAACATCATTGTCAGTACCTACACATCGAAGCGATTAAGCAACAGTGTAATTTCTCATAGCTAGAAATATACGATAACGCAAGTATAATATGAGGAAAAAAGTGTTGCGACCCAGAGTTTTATGGGCGGAGCCAGTCTGCGAGGGGCTAGCTGACTGATTGGCCGCCACCGCCGCTGCGCTTGCCGATAGTAATTACCAAGCCGACGATAAATTATACAGCTGTTCGACGACCGCAAGAGTAGTCACTACATTTGCGCCTCTCTCAACTCAAGTGGTATGACAAGTAGCCAATCCTCGGCATCTTCGATAAAAATTCTCATCCCCTCTACGGCCAAAAAAATTTCATTGTCACGGAATGAAACTGAGCTCGACCCAGCAATTGATCCTTAAAGCGGAAAGGACTCGGAATCATTGATATGTGTATATCAATGATTATAATACGATTTCGTCTTGACATAATCAGATTAATCTGTGCTTCGGATATAATGTAAGCTTGATGCAATTTGATAGCTTGGGATTTTGGCCAGAGTAAACTTATCCTTTCCTTTCTGTAAAGCCTTAATTATATTTTAGAAATATTATTATTATTATCTATGCATTGCATTATGTTTGTCGATCGACTGCATTTTGTCGATTATATTCTACTTATGTTTCTATTAATGAATGATGATTTTTATACCAGTTAAAATGATATAATAATTTAATTTTTGAGCGACCTAGATATAAGATCCAACCTCATTTTATCGCTGCGCTCCCGATCTAAAAAAGTAAAATATCAACAAAGAACGCACATACCGCTACGCACCTGCAAAGAACACAGGTCCAATGTTTCTTTCAAAACCTAGTTTTGGAGGATAACAGTTTTCTTTAATCGAAACTCGGTCATATTCGGAAGAGAAAAAAATAGTACCTGTGACGGAAGGAGAAATCTTCTTTAATAATAATCCATTGATGCGTTTCCGGCCTCGATACACCCTCATCTATATAAATTACACGGAAGTGAATAGAAAAAATACGCCCCCCAGCTGCCAATTATATTTTAGATATTGCCAATAAACTTGCATGTATTTAATGCCGCCTGACGGCAAGGATTATAACAGATATATATATATATATATATATATATATATATATATATACTTATGAGTATTGTGTGTTTCCTGACCTGATTTCATTTTCGTGAACATTGCAATTGCATTTTAAAGAGATATCTTATTGGATTATAACAAGAACATAATGCAACGTAACTTTAGTATACAATTATTAAATTCATTGGCGTATCAAGGCCTGTTGAAAAGAATAACATAAAATTTATGTAGTCATAAAATAGAATAATTACATTTAAAAAAAAAAAAAGGGAAGAAACTAAAGAAATACGATAAAACAGCTGAAAGGAATACATTGTTATAATTGTTAATGGATCGGCAAACGAGCAAGAAGCTAGAAAAATTAATTTACAAGTGTGTTATAAAGAGCGTGGCGGTAAGCCTTCATTAAACACCTTGGTTTTGAAGTCACGTGGGTGGCAGATGCGCCTGAAAAAATTCGATCTTTCCACTTGATTGTGTAATTCAATTTATACTGGAAACGATGTAGCTCGCTCTCTCATCACCAGAGTTGGGTCGATCAGCAACAGCAGCAGCAGCAGCAGGAGCTATTGATTTTAGATATAATTATAGACTTTAGAATAAGGATCTTCCGCAGAGCCGAAGTTTTGCACCTAATGTACAGCTAATCAATTATAAATTTTTAAATAACGTTATTCTTGGAAATATTAAATATATAATATAACCAAATGTTACCTATACCAAAATAGTAAATATTTTATTATAATATTTTTGAAAAATTGCATACAAAAAGTAAGAAACGATATTTTTAAGAGTTAATAAAACGCACAATTATTATGGATTCAGCAAAAGTGTAAACGCCATAAATCGATTTGCAGTGTATGAGTAAACGAAAGAGAAAGAGTATAGGAGAGTTCGGTAGAAGCAATAAGAGAGAAAGAGATCGGTCAATCAATTTATCGGCACGGCGCGGCGACGCCCTGCGATACCGCATCGACGTAGCTATAGCCGTCTGCGCCTGCACGCGAATTTCCACGACAGATTAAGTACAACAAGCTCCAGGGTTGACAAAGCGTGTCATTCTTAAGCAACCCTGCATTTATTGAGATATTTTCTTACAGCGCAATTGAATATTATATTCTCGATTGATGTGGAAATAATATGCATCGAAAATATTGAGTATAGGTATAGCCTATATAACATCTTAATCTTTACCACATATAGATAACCATAAACATAGCTTGAATGGAATTTTATTTTAACTGCGCATGTAGTACTAAAATATAAATGACCATATTTTTAAAAATGAAAAATTTATGAAAATCGATTCATTATTATAGCTTCCTTCACTTAATATTATCCAATAAGTTCAACAAACCACTATTTCATAAAAAGGACGAAATATTGGAAAATGCACTGCTTATTTGGTGTAAAAGAATTTTCTTTCGAATGAAAAGAAGATTTAAAAAAGGGCTTCATCGGCGTGCCTGCGTTGCTGAGGTGAAAATTACAGGTTCAACTAAGCAGCAGCAGCAGCGGCGGTCGATTTCAGGCCACACGCGGGAGCTGTAATAAGAAGCGGAGCTACGAGAACCGAGAGAGAGAGAGAGAGAGAGAGAGAGAGAGAGAGGCGCACTAATGACGGGGTGCGCTTGCGATTATCGCAGGAAGGTCGTGCTCTCTTTCTCGTCGCGCGCGCAGGTAATGATTTTCGGCGCGTGTTCCGCTCGGCCTATAAATCCTGGGCCTATTACGGGACAGATGTGTCGATAACCGAGCCCGTCCAGCCTTTTTCCCCAGCTCCAAGGGAATGCTGCAGAGCCTCGACTTACTGAAAACCAATTATTAACGTCGAGGTGTCTGCCAGAAATATTGGGGCTTTCGTGTCGGCTCTTTTAAAGAAACCGTAACGACTTAGTTGACGTGAGTAGTTGGGAATAATCGGCTAAACTCTTTCTGCTCTTTCTCCCCCCCCCTCCCCTCTATATACGATATATTTATTAAAAAAGCTGTAAAGCTCTATTCTATTGGTGCGTGCAGATCTGCTGGTGAAAGAATGACTTTGTTTTTTTTCCGTTAGCTCCTATTTGCTTGAGGAGTTGAATGGATACACGATTATTCGACGAGAGAAGGGTAAGTCGCGTTTCTAACTGCAGCGTATGACTAATTAATTCATATGTCTAATTTATGAGTGCTATTTATTATTACTGAGTCGTCAAAAATTAATATTTCTAGCATTGGTTGACCTACAAGTATAGGTTTTTTTTTTGTCTGAAAAAAATTAACAAATATTCGATTTACTACAATTATATATCATACGCATTGGAATTTTCAATTTTCTTAATAATTTAGTGAAATTGCACCTTTTAAGTACAGCAGGTTGTTTACCACTTTACAATTTTCTACATAATTACTATTATGGAGTGGGAGTTAAGCAAGAATTTCTTTCCTTAATTTTCAAAACAAGATTAAATAAATATTTACTTTTGATAAGAAGAAATCATTAATTTTTAGTACGCAATAAAATAATGATATTGAGGTCAGTTAGTCATAAATAAAAAAAAAATGTATAGGTGTATAGATTTTTGTGTATTTTTTGAGAAAAGCGATTCAAACGTTATTGCATGTATCGGATTGGCTCGTCATTACTATCTAACTTTTTCTACGCTGAGTTAAAACGTTAAACAATATTTTATAATTTAATATATCCAAGTCGTCGAATCTATCGCAAGAGATATATGGCATTATTTCTTTATTATCTTAAACGAATGAAAGATAAGCCAAATGTATGGGCGGCTGAAGGAAAATAGTAATGAATACATTTATAATTGGCCTTTTTATTAATAGAAAATTTGCCATATTTCGGATTTTGATACAAAAGCGAGCAAAAGTGCACACACACTGCTATTGCTTGCATTATCGCATATAGGTACTTATAACCGATCAAAAATGGCACTTTACGGTATACTTTATTGGTGGCTTGCACAGGCAAAAAGTAAAACTATTAAAGCAGTTGCGCACCGCAGTGGAGGCTATTGGCAAACACGCAATTACTTTTAGATTCCAGTATATAAGCGCAAGTTGTGCGCGGCCGCAGATTACGGCCTGGACAAATAATAATCTCTATCGTTCAGTTATCACCGTATACGCATATACGGGAGCTATACCTACATAATAATCTCTGCTTGTCCTTTCCCGCTGATTTATTAAATTAGTTAAATTAATAAAGGGCCTGCATAAATTGCCGCCGTTTATTCCAGTCCACCCATTAAACATAATAATATATAAATATATTATGTGCTTAACTCATTTGCCTCTCAAGAATTATATAATTTCCTGCAGGTTTTCTCATTTCGATTATTGTTACTTATTTCCAGCTCCTTCAGTGAACAGATAAATGCTAACTTGTAAATTTAATTGCGTGCATGTATATACAAAGGATACCTATACATGTATACACATAATATATATATATATATATATATATATA
>JAPYZE010009156.1:0-13857 GCA_030522805.1 Leptomastidea abnormis
AAATGGTTGGTTTTCGCCTTCTCCTGATACATAGCTCGTTCTTGCTTTAAAAAAAGATATCTGCTTTCTTGCTGTCGAAATTTACATAGCAGCATTCTGCTCTAGGGTGACGAAATATCAATTTAGAGAATATAAATTTTTAATATTTTAATATTATAAACTTTTCAACAATCCTTTATAAAATATTCAACAACATTCTTATTACACTTTTTATAAAAAAGAAAAAAAAAGTAAGTAAGTGGGTTCTACTTCTCGCAAAATTACCTTTTATATGAGAAAAATTTTCTCTTTTATTGTGAAAAATTTTAGCAAAAGAAAAAAAAAAGAAGCATTTTTCTTTTTTTTTTTTTCAAGAAAAAGTCTTTTGAAAAAAACGCAGTTATATACTTTCTTGAAAATATACTTATTCTTTATTTTTTTTTCTTCTACAAAATAACCAAATGAAATGCACGTTATAATATACATAATATTTTTTATTTTTACAAAACAAATAATAGAAAACTTTCCTATATATAAAATTTCAACAAAAAAAAATTACTCAATTTCTCGTTCCATAAACAACCTCTTTTCTTAAAAAAAAAAAATCACATCTCCAATATGATCCTCTATACACAAAAGGAACTTTCCCCTTTCATTGTCACAGTTATCAGTATCTTAAAATCTCAATACAAAATGCTCAACTACCGCTTCCAAAAATCGAACACGACTTTCCGTATCGCTTGAATAGAGAGAAAAGCAAGCATGAAAATATCTATCTCAAACCCCCAACTTCATCTACAAACTCTACAAATCAAGAGTAGCTAAGAGAGAAAGAGTGAGAGGTATGATGTAAGTTGAAGGGTCAGAATCAGAAAGCAAGTAAATTTGCTTTGACGAAAAGAGAAAGAGTTGGAGAAAGGGGGGGGGGGGAAGCATACATAGGAGAAGGCACTTGACTTCTTCTTTATCGTCTATTCACCAACTATTCGAGCTACTATCTCTTACTGCTGCTGCTGCTGCTCCATCCATGGCACTATACCTCTCTCTCTCTTCCTTCCTAACTCCCCTTTTCAACTCTCTTACTCCGGAACTTGGACGTCGTGAGTTCTGATTGAATTATATTGGGAGGAAGAGCCGAGGTGTGTATATATACGCGCAAAGGGGAAAGGGTATATAGTATAGTACTATAGGTATAGAAGGTATATCATGGTAATTGTGAGAAGTTACGCTAGCAATAATACTACCCTACACTCTATAGCTTGTGCCTCTGGAAACTATCAAGTAAGAGTTAGTAGGGTAGATTGTATGTCTTTCTTCTTTTTCTACTTGGAAAAATCGTATATCGATAAGTAAATTTGATTTTTTTTTAGTTAACAAGTGGTTGCATCTACTTTTCAAATTTTTATTTTACAATTTTTTAAACGTTGAAATTCATAAATAAAAATAATAGATTATCAAAATATCAAATTGATTTTTATAATTTTTCAAAAATGACTTTCAAGATTAATACATCTAACAACTATTTATTATCAAAATCCAACGATGCGCAATAACAACGTCATTTTGGAATGCATCTTTCGTTAAGAATGTATAGCTAGCTAGCTAGCTAGTATACGGAAGTCGACTGTTATATTCTCTGACGGTCTTTGAAGGGTTAATTTCCGGCTAGTGGTAGTAGTGATAATAATAGTAGTAGTAGTAGCTTTTGATCCAAAATTAGTCTGCTTAGATATATATATATATATCGCGGAGTTACATCGCATAAGTTCGAAACACAAGGAACAAGGTATATATAGATAGAATAAAAGCCCTGGCAAATGCAGGAGTTTCACTACTCTATGCAAATCTGATATGCCAAAATGGATATACGCGTGTGTGCGTTTGTGTATGTGTGAGAAGATGCATGTTAGCCTTCACTTAACTTCAACTGATTTCTGGTAATAGTTGAACTTTACGAATTATGCTTCGTATGCCAACTTTTGCTTAATGTTAACAGGAAAGACATTTTTATATGGATATAAAAATTATCTATTTCTTTATAGTTACCATTAGACTTGACAGTTTAGAAATAAAACAGTTATGGCTATTTTTCGAATATTCATATTTTTATTTTATTCTCAATAATATTGTATAAGATATGACTTGTAAAATATATCATCGGTTATTATTATTATTTTCCATGTCCATGTCCATGTCCATGTCCACCTCCATGACCTCCAACATGTCCTCCAGCATGTCCACCTCCTCCATGTCCTGTTCCTTGACCCCCTGCTCCATGACCCTCTGCTCCTCCACTTCCACCTCCTCCATGTCCATTTCCTCCTTGTTTTCCTTTACTTTCAGCCTGCTGACCAGAAGTTCCTTCTCCTGCTGCTGCTGCTCCATCATTGCTATGTGAAGCTGTGCTATCTGAGCTTTCGACTCGACTTGATTTGTTTGGTGGCTGTCCTGCTGCGCTAGACTGACCTTCTTCAGCAGGACGTTTTTGTGCAGTGCCTGCTTGTGAATTTTGCTCTTGCGTAGGCTGATTTTGTGGATGTTGTTCTTGCTGATTTCGTGCTTGAGACGCTTGAGCTTGCGCACGTTGCCTTGCTGCTGCTGCTTCTTCTTGTCTTTCTTGTACGCGTCGCCGTTGTGCTTCTCGTTCTTGTTGAATCAAATGAGGATATTCACGTAATACAGAATATAGATTTTGATTTACCTCTCTTACAGTTTGAATTAACGCTCGTCTGCCTTGTGCAACCTCTTCTAGCGGTGCTCTGTTTGCGTCATTTGCCGATACACGCCTTGAAGCGGTTCTCAACTGATCTGCAATCTCGTTAACTCTGCTTCGATGTTCAGAACTTAACTCTTGTATATTTCGCAAAAAACGTATGCGAACAAGTGCGCGTTCTGAATTAATTCGTAGTCTAATTACTTCTGATCTCAATCGATTTGCTTCATCTATCAATATTTGATTTGCTTGTTGGACAAATTGATCGGCAGCGACGTTATTTTCCACAGCTTGAGCAACTGGATCTGATTTTTCTGCTCCATTAGGTAATTGACTTGTATCTAAAAATTTTTTAAGATTGAGTTATAATTGTTATAACTTTTAATTTTCATGATTTACGGAATGAAAATTATTTTTTAGAACGCAGCCTCGTTTAATATTTGAAAAAATTAAAAGAATTTTACTATTTTTTTTTAGTAAATATCAATTCATACCTGATTTAACTTCAAAATGAAAAACATGAAGAAGTAGAAAAACTAAAAAGAAAAATGTTTTAAAAGACATAACTGTATATTATACTCAAAAGGTTTACAATATTTAGGTAATGAACTGCCGATGCTAGAAGAATATTAAATTTATACTTTTATAAAGTAGAGACTATATCTGTTATCTCAATTCACAGATGTAAAAATTTAATTATCAATTCTAATCTAAAAGATTAGAAATCTACGTAATACTATTTAAATACATTTGTTAAACATCTGGTAAAAGATTTTCCATCGATTTTTTTTTTCAATAAAAATTAAAAAAAAATATACTTATAAAGTTTTATATGAAATAACTGTATTTCTTATACTTTAAATTACTAATTATAGAGCTTTAAATAACCTGATTTTTTAATAAGTCATAGATTCGTAATCTGTACTGCTCTAAAACTACAATAGCATTAATTTACTTTTTTTTATTTTTTTTTTTTCAATACAGAAATACAGTAGTTGCTTATCAAAGGTGCTTATAAAAGTTCATAATTTATAAACGATTTCTAAAAAATGATAAGATTACTGATGAACTAATTAATAATTAATAAATGATTATTAACGACATTCATAATACCCATTAATATTCATGTTTATGTAAAAAAACTATAAATTTAAAATTTTAAAAACAAAAGACTTTATCATTACATTTTCACGATTTTCCCTTACACCTCAAGTATTTTTAGTAACCCCTATACTTTAAAATTTAGAAATACGACAGTTGTGGCTTTTCGTTACGGTTCTAATAGTTTTCTAAAAAGGTAATATCAAAGAACATAATATAAACGCAGCATCAAGTAACAGCAGGCTCTAACCAAAATCAAGGCCTCTATTATTCACAAAAGCTGATGATGAGAGGGGAAGAGAAAATGGTAATCGGTCTGCGGCTCGTATAGGAACAATAAGGACGTAAAAGGCGCCGCAGCCTAGTAGACGCTTCATTGCGTGTGTATGTTGGTTGGACTTTGATAATATCGTATTGAAGGGGTATGTGAATTGTTGACTCTCCTTGGACGTATTGAGACCCACGTATTTATGTATGACACTATAGGCTGTTTCATTATGTACTTGACATACGCGTAAGATGGGAGAGATCGAAGTAAGTGACATATAGTGTATTGTTATCAAGTGGAGGATACGTAGGGGTTGGATTTATTTGAATGAGTTATATATACATATTTTTTTGTTTTCTGGTGGATGAAAAAAAAAAATTGTATGAATCATTCATATTTATTGCAATGACGTAGGTATTCATATATTTATTCCGACAATTATCATAAAATTTTATCAAGTAAAAATGTTTTCAACAAAAAATATGTTTACCAATTTCTAATCGCAGAACGAATAAATTTTCTTAGAACAATTAACCAAGTTTTGGTATACACAACAACAACAACAACAACAGACATTGATTTTCAACTTGGATGCCTCATTCACTTACCGCAATTTCTATACTGGACTGTTTATCGACAGTCCGAAATAGCCTTCAGCCAAGTTTCTATATATAAGCCGATTAACTTTATACAACAAAACTCTTCCTCAAAATCGACCTCGACTATGATTTTCTCATACCATATACCCCCATGTATATACTAAACCGTTTCACTATATGTTGTTTGTTTGTTAGTTTTGTTTTCGTAGTAAATTTATGTGGAGATATTTTGATGTTTATAGTTTTGTTATAACCATTAACTGTTAGTGATGGCTATATGATTATTTTTGGTTATTGAGCGAATAGTTAAAAAAAAATATTAAATTTATACTTAAATGATGTGATTGGAATGATTATATTTAAATTTAATTAAAAATTCTTTGTTATAATTATAAGAATATTTATAAAATTATTTAAATATAATGCATTGTTTGTGTTTACTAATTTATATATTTTTTATTGTTTCAGGTAAAGATTAATCAACTTTAATACTATACTGATTTTCATAAGTTTCTTACGTGAGTGTATATTAACTTATTTTTTACATTTTATATTTTACATTCCTTGATTAACCTTTCATATATTTGTTTAAGTTTTTTTTCTTTTTGTAAAATAAATGAAATTCTATATACCATTTAATGAATACATTTAGCTACGTGAAAATATATTCAAGCTTGAAACAGGCCCTTTTTTTATCACCAGAAACGTGCGTGGAAAAATAAACATTTTATAAGCATAGACTAAAATAAATTAGTTTTCAGTATTTTTATTTTTATTTATTTTTTTATTTTCAAAAATACTCACTAGAATAAAAAATGAAATAAAAAAAAAAGAACATTTTGCATTTGAATACTTCATAAACAGCATTACTGAATCATAAATTTTACCACGATCAAAATTCATACTTTACCAATCAAACAATATTTTTCTTTACCACCATATACGTAAAAAGAAAACAAAAATAGTGTCTATTATCATTCAATCATTATTCACAATCTATAGGCACGCGTTAATGAATACCGAATGAAAACATTGTCTCCAATCGAGTTGACGCTGATTAATGCGCAAACGCAATTTTTTACCTCATCCCTGCGCAAAATTATTTTTTTTATTTTTTGCTTCCCTCGTTTTTTTTCCGGAAAAAAAAATTGCACCTCGTGGTGTATTGTATTGCGAATGGAGAAACTCACGCAGTCAACGTAGCTAATTATTCAGGACGCATTGTTTCCCCAACGGTTGGCGTTACGGATAATTTATGTGCTGCGCGAATGGATTTTACATAGCAGCAACTCAGCAAAAAAAAAAAAAAAAAAAAAAAAAAAAAAAAAAAAAAAAAAAAAAAAAAAATAAAACAAGATAACAACAAAAATTCTTGTTTAAAAAAAAGTGAATATTTCCGAAATTTTCGTTTTTCAAGACTCTTCAATTAAACTTTTTAAAAGTCACGGAATTATACGAATTGTTTTATTTATCGAGCTGGAATTAATTTTGATTATTTAATTAGCACTAATGACTGTAAAGCTTCTCTGGGTAATTCGATAAAGTGCAATTTAATTTACACACATTTTTAAGGCTTATAGTAATTTTGTACTTGCCAAAAGCCGAGAGTTTCCTTTTGTATAAATGTAAAGCTTTCTGTTTCTACGCTTTTATCATTATTACTAAAAAAAAAAAAAAAAAATTAACAAAGTAAATTCTACAATGTACACACGATGATTTTCTACGTGTACTTTTAAAATCTGTTTAATATGTTAATTGGAACGTGAAATTCTGTTGAAATTAAAAAGAAATTTTTATATCATACTAAAAAGAAAAAATGCTAAAGCAGCTCAAAAACTTTTAAATTTATAAAAAAAAAAAAAAATCAAATTCATAATCTGAATTATTTAATTGTAATAAATACAATTTAACAAAGTTCAAGTTCATCCATTAAAAATTTACCAAACTGATTAAAATAAAATACCCAAATCAACAAAATAATTCTATACCTATAGAATATAAAGGCATTGTACCCCTTCTCTCCTCTTAGACATCTTCTCAAGTTTAAGCAACATGGCAAAGAAGTCAAGAGTTGGTAAAAGTCGACAGCCGGAAATTAAGCAGTCGTTTTCTCCACTCCACAGCAGTAGCAGCAGTCTCACTTCTCTCATTCTTATTCTCTCACTCTCACTCTTCCTTTTCTTTCTCACGAAGACTGACTGACTGACGCATACAACCGGGAAATTCGAGAGCGCGAATCTCGATTTCCACTTTGGCTAATGGGCAGATGCTTCACTCTTTCTCTCTCTCTTTCTCTCTTCACTTCTACTATCCTCTTTGACGTGAAGCCAAGAATCGGAAAATGCCACGTCGAGCGTTCGTTGAAATTCGTTTGCGAAATTTCCATTACTCTATTCTCTTTTTTAGCGCCACTGTCTTTTTTGAAGTTTGACTGTCTAGTCATCGTTATCGTCAAACCGTTATACTTTTTTAACAACTGTCTTTTACTTTTCTTACTATGTACAAAGAATTTGTAATTTTAATTAAATGATGATGTAATTTTAATAAAAAAAAAAAGTAAGCGATACAGTCGGATAGAATAATACTTAGAAAACATAGCATACGGTGTTTACATAGATTAAATAAAAAAGTCAAAGCTGTACCGAATAATAATTAATCGTAATCAAATATTACATTTCGATTTAATCACACTAGATCAAACAAAACCAATACTTAAACAAAAAAAAATTTAAATAACATTTACAAGATCCCTCTTTTTTTTGTTCATACACCTACAGCAGCAATACCAGAAACCCGGCACACAGCCAAAACCCAATAGTCAAGCCAGCTCCATTCATCTTTTTGCAAGAGAGCAAGCAAAACAGGTCTGCAAGTCGAGTTTCTCTCATACAACTCCAACATTACAGCCACAAACTTAGCCTTTAATCATTCCCCCCTACCTACCATACAACAAGTCTAGCAAGAAAACGAGGTCGAAAGTTTTTGAAAGTCTCATACAGTAGCAGTAGTAGTAGCTTGTACCAAAAACTACTAGCATGTTTTAGTACTCAAGTTTACGAAGCCTCTATTTGCTAACTTCTTTTTATGAGATTTTTTTTTTTTTTTAATTTTCAAATATTTTATCCATGATTATTTTATAAAATTTTTCGACTATCTTAAATTTTTTAATCGTAAAATTTTAACGAGGTTTATTTAAAAATTTATTTTCAACTATTATTACAATTATCTATTTTTTTTTAATATCCACCAACAAATACATACAAAACATTTTCAACTTGCATAATGTTAATACGATTCTTAAGGATATCACCAAGCTTCTATTGTACTAGCACCAGTTTGCTTATCTGGAATTATAATATCAATAAAAAGTCAAATAGAAGTAAGGTCTTTAAAGATCAAAGAATGACTACATAATTTTACAATAACAAACAAGAAGCTAAATAAAGCTGATGGCCTTTATTTCCAAATGACACCTGGCAAACCCCATCTTTATATACATCTTCCTTTTATAAAGTTGGATTATGGCCCATTGAAAGTTTCTCTCGCAGTACTTATAGGTTCGCATAATAAATTGATCCTAATTTTCTGTTAGTCGCTCGTAATTCACGCCATTATATCCTCCCCATCTTAAATTAGTCCACATACGCTTGGATCGAAATTCTGGTGCTGGAAAGAAGAAGAAGAAGCAAGCTTATATAGACAAATGAAAGTTTGTTTGTCTCTTTAATGCAAAGTGAGAGAAAGCGAGATAGTTAAAGAGAATATGGGAATTAGTTCAGCATCGAGTCTGGAATAATCGGACGCTCCCGGCAAGTTTTAAGAAAGAAAGGATAGTAGGATCCAGGGCTCTGTGCTATTCTCGTGGATTCTTAATGGCATTTTGATCCTTTGATTCTCTTAAGCTTCGAGTGGTTCGTTTCGATTAATGTGAAAAATTTTAATTTTCTTCTTTGAATATAGATCGATAGTGATGATTCATAAGCATGACTTTGGACTAACTGTAAATTTTTCCAGATCAATAAAAAGTAAATATATTACTTTGGAAAATTAAACTCATAATTTTACGAAAAGTTAGATTTCAATTTATTTTGTTTTTTCTGTGCTGTTATACCAATTAACGACTTCATCATTACGATCTCACAATTCTTCTACCAACTCTTTAATAATCGATACAGTCAAATCTGAAAGTAGAAATCAAGTCCTAAATTCAACTTTCCGCGAATCATCTACCTTAATTTGTCCTTCGACTCAACGAAAGTTCAGACATTATACCAAGCACATCAATCGTCTCGCCTGTGTACTCGTAATATTCGTCCTCTCACCATCTACCATCCCAAAGAGCTTTAACCGATGGAGCTTATCATCAATATGTATATGCGCGACTTGTTGTATAATGGAGAGAGTCGCTCTCTGTCTGTCGTCGTAGAAATTTATCCTGTTCGTAAAGTCTGCGTCTGTATTCGCCCTTTGTATATAATACTCTCAGAAATTCTGAGTTTGAGTTTACATGGTACCTATATGTAGTTATTAATTTATGGGTGTGTAAGGGAGCGAAAGGCTTATGACTTTGTAAGAGAGAGTCTGATTACGTGATCACAGGATCGCATTATGATTATGTGGTATGGTGAAGTCAATGGTAAAGAGAATTTAAAAGGATGGTTTTAAATATGGGGTGGGTAGGTAGGTGTACACGTTGTTGGCGAAGTTTTGATTTTGAAATTTCGTTTGTCTTTCGGGGCACGAAGGTTATTGCTTTCTTTTTTTTACTTTTTTTTTTGCTAAGGTACAAACGGTTCGAATTAAAAAAGTTTTTAATTAAAACACATTTTCTACTGGATCTTGTAGTTTCTTAAAAAGTTAGATCTGAAACTTTTTCTTTTTAACTGCGTTATCACACAATGAAAGTTACTGTTTATACTCATATATTTAAAAAAAAAAAAAATTAAAGGTTCTTTTTATAAGCTTAGTTTTTATAACTGAAACTGGTTAATTTTATTTTGTAAAAAATAAATATTTAGCACATAAGTACTTTTTATAGCTAAATGAGCTTGACATTGACGTTGATTACGTTGAGTGACGTACATACAATTGCCTTTAGTAAAAGCTTCTCTGTCTCGTAACTTTTCTATTTTCATTAAAACAAAAGATAACAAAAATAAAAAAACAGAGCTTCATTCCATCAGTTTCCTCTTTTTTTCTCTCCCTCTATCCTTTTTTCGACTATGCCAAACTGTCAACTTACAGTGGCATCGAAAAACAAAAAAAAAAAAAACTTTCGCGCGCATACGTTTTTCAGGGCAATTACAGCCGTTAACCGTCGCTTCTTCTTTTTTTTTCCTCTTTCCAAGCTCTTCCTCAGCCGTCACTAAGCGCAGATAAAACTTTTCGAATTAAACTTCCAACGAACTGTCCAGCTTATTTTTTTGACGATAGCAAGAGTGAGAGATATAAGCCTCACAACGAAAACAAACTAACTCACACACACACACACACACACACACACACACACACACACACACACACACACACACACACACACACTACAAATATAAACCATTAGCATATTTAAAAAAAAACCTTGAAATATTTTACTCCACACAACCCCCCCCCCCATATTTTAATCCATAAAACCATGCATACCCAAGATTTTTCACTCCCACTATAGCTTTCACTCCTCTCACCAAAGAATTTTCTTCATTTTAAATACCACGAACAAATGCACCGCTCCTCCTCCTCCTCCTCTTCTTCATCCCACCATCTGCTAATGAGGCCAGACACTCGCATTTTTTTCGACGCGTAAAAAAACGAGCGCCTCGGGGATATAACAGCTCATGTTCATCGTTGGCACATCGCAACATCATCTTTCTTTTAGTGCACATTTATGTAACGTTGAGTCAGAAAAAAAAGTGTGAATAAGGTAATAGTCTCCAAGAGATACTGGATGCTTTGCAATTAATACTATTTCCGACAAGAGTATTTTCTTCTGCACAAGAGAGAGAAAGGTATGAAATTTAATTAGAACTCGGAGACGGTTGGTAGTAGTGCTGCTGATGATGACTACTGTGAGTAAAGAAAAATATGTGGTGTACGCGAGAGTATTGAGATTGTTAGAGTTAATGAGTGTCATATAGTTGGGTTTTTGTTTAATTGAAAAGAGAAGCAAAATGTTTCAAGATAAATACACATAAAAAAAAAGAATTGTCAATTACTTTCACTCGCAAATATTTCACACAATTGTATAAAAATTTGCAAATTTAACAATTGTACGTCAAAACCAACCAAGTTTGTCACACCTTACAAAATATTCGTATTATTTAAAAAAAAATCCTCAAACGTAACGTAGAAACGAGATAAACAAGGATCTACGGGTGTTAAGAGCCTGAAACGCGTTATATTTACGTTCGAGGTTTACGAGATATCACGCGTTCGCCACAAGCTTGAAGCTCTTTATGACCCAAGAGCTCTATACTACACTGTGAGACTCGCACTCGCCTTTCGTTCTAGCCTGCTTAACCACCATCACCACCACCACCACCATCACCAGGATTGAGCTTCCTGCTGAGGTGTAAGTCCAAGTATAGTCTTATGCTATAGTAGAGTTGGCTTTTATGGGAGGAAGAAGAGAGGGGTCTTTCTCTTTGTTTGCTCGACTGTAAAGTTTCGTGGTTACTCTCTTTCTCTCTCTCTCTCTCTCTCACTCTCTATCTTTACTTTATTTTTGAGCTGTTAATTTGTCGTGCTATGATGAGCTTGAGCTTCGCTCAATATTATTGTGCTTATGTAATAAACTGTGGTTACTTACTCTTATTATGAAGAAAGAGTAGGAGACAACTATTAAAATTAGAGCTTGCAAGCTCAAGCTTTTATAAGTTTGTTTAATTCTGATAAATAATTAACTAGGTCTCAATTAAAAGAAAAATAATATAATATTTAGGTATTATATTAAAATAAATTTTATCTTCTGAAATCTACAAAAACGTAATAATTACATGGTGCACAATTACATTTTTAACTGCAATCTAAAATTAAGATTGATTCAGCAAAATTCAGTTGAGTCTAGTGCAAGCACGTTGAACACATTTTAATCAGTAGTAAGTGTCGAAAAAAGAATGAGCGATAAAAAAAAGGAAGAAGAAAAAAGTAACTACGAGTACAATCTCTAAAATCGTAAGGGCATAGTTTATGCGCGCGCAGCTTTAACATCGATTTCGAGCCGTGAAATTATTTCGAATAAATAGTAACGTCAAATAAAAAGAAGAAAGAAAAGGGTTGGCAAAGTCACTAGCAAAGAGAAAGAAAGAGAAAGACAGAGACCTGTTCATAATTTGCAGTCACGACGCCGAGTAATTAAGGTAATTACCGTTGATAATGAGAGGCCGCGTCTTTCCTATAGCGAGCTTGCACGAAAGCTAGGTCGTAGCGTTGCATTCGCACGTCATATCTATTAAACTATTCTTGCTATATTTATATGACGATATTTTCATTCTTTTTATAATGAAGAACAATGACTTTGTATTTTTGAGTTATTTTTAAATTTTAGTAATTTAAAATAATTATTTTTGTTTCTTATAAACTTTTGATTTTGCGTAATAATTACGTAATGTTCTGAATCAAACATTAAAGCTTTTGAGCTTGCACATCTGTGGAAAATCAGTAATGTTTGACGCCTTGACTGCGTTTTCGTGGTTACGCTGCGACGCTCTTGGTTTATCGATAATTCAGTTAATCGAGCGAATCGAGAGAGAGAGAGAGAGAGAGAGAGAGAGAGAGAGAGAGAGAGAGAGAGTGAGTGAGTGAGTGGGTGGAATAGGTGAAGGGGTTTAGTAAGGGGGGTCTCAACGTACTTGCTTAACGCCAATTATGTCGAATGCTTGATTACCACCATAAGCAAACCTGACACGCGCTTGATAAGGTACGCTACGAGCTGTGTATATATATCTTTTGATTATATATCGGTATAAGTGTGAATATTTAAAAGCCTTGTATTACGTAAATTTTAAATAATTGTTTTATTATGTAGGTTGATTTATAATTTTTTTTTTATTTTGATAAGTGCAATTATAGATAATCTGTTTTTGTAAAAGTGTTTATTATAAATTACGTTTTTTATGAGAAAGTGTAAATTGGAAAATTGGAAATATTCTCCCACGGTTATGTAAAATTGAGTAAATTTGTGCGAGTGACGAAAAAAAAAAATAACGCGTTTTCTTACTTTTCCACGAATTTATCAACTTTAGAAACGTTAGTATTTTCCGCTCTCGCCATTTCGTATAAACGTATTACATTACGCAAACTCTCATGCTTATACTACCTAGCACCCGGTTATATATGAAAATTTATACCGCGTTTTCTCGCATTTGAAATGAAACTCGTTTCCGGACTGGTAAATTTCACACAATTTCTAGGAAAAAAAAAAGGAAAAATGTGGATTTTTCGTGGTAAAGAAAAGAGAAGGTTGAGAGTTTGGGTTGTGTTGTTAAAAAGAAGAAAAAAAAAAGAAAGTTATATGCCACGTGCAATGATACGAGAAAACATTTTTCCTGTGTGAGGTATTGGAGATCTTGGAAGCTTTTTTTCGGATAAGGGTCAAACCGGGAAATCGAATTTCCGTGGATGCGGTGAAAGCAATCACTGCTAAGGAGCCTTGACAATATTTTGGATCGGTGGTGTGTGTATGAGAGTGTAAAAAAAAAACAAGTTGACAATGTTTTTATGTTGCAAATGGAATTTTTAAGTAAATTTTAAATTCTATATAATTTTTTTTATTTTTAAAGATATTCGAAAATAATCATTCAATAATACTATCACTTGAATCCAAAATTTCTTTAATTTTATAACTCTTGAATTCAAGTTTATAAAATAAAAGAATTTGATCAAAATCTCATTACCATTTCATAAACTTGATAATTTAACTTTCGAAACAGCCGTTCGTCATAACTAAAATTTTGTTTTTTTTTTTTTACTAACCCACAGGTGTTAAAACTTTTTTCACTAATACTAGTATTACATAATGCCCAGTTTTCTGACATAGTCACATGAGTTGGCCATTAAAACTTTTATGCGAGTTTGTCGCAAGGGGGTTTTCGCACATATACATCGTTCACAAGCTTTATACTCGCTATATACGCAAGCGCGCGTATATATATATATATATATATATATATATATATATATATATATATATATATATATATATA
>JAPYZE010009157.1:0-12439 GCA_030522805.1 Leptomastidea abnormis
AACTTTGTTACCTGTTGGAGATGTCGATGAGCAAGTACTCACTTCCTTCTGTCGATACCGTACGTACGTCTGCAGGTAATCGTCAGCTACTTCACGTACCATCGTATAGCACGTCGAAGTAGGAAGGCCAAGGCTGTCTGCTACTGGGCGTGCAGACTACTTGATGTCCTTGATTGCTCGTTCCAGCAGGGCTGCTTGCGGTTCTGCCACGTTACAGATATCTCTCGCAGTGTCTCCTTGTCATTGTCTTCTATCCCTCGATCCGGCTTAAAGGACCAAATTTATGTATGCACTTTTAGTTAGTTTTGTTATACTGGATCAAGGAGAGGGATTTGAAATAAGCAACTCCAATTTAAAAACACTGAACAAAGTTTATATTGAAAAAACTGTTAGGTGTATGCGCGATGGGAGTGTGCGATCGGGACGACAGTGTGACGAAATTTGTGCTGACCGCGCGATTTTGCACAGCGACGGAAACCAACGGGTGATCAAAAAACTCGCGAAGGTGCTTGCGAAATCGCAGGCGTGAACAAAAAATTTTTAAATTTATATGGAATAAATATTTAATTGAGGAAGCGTCCTGCCAAATATTCGGCAGCGGTTTTTTTATTTTAATACAGTATTTAATAGCTTGTTATATAAATTCTTGAGTTAATAAAAAGCTTTTAAATGGTATATAATAAATAAATTTTATTATTGTAAGTCATTTATACATAACTTCGTGTAATATTTGTGAAGGGGATAAATATTTTAAATTTGAAAAAATCTGTAAGGTTTTATGCTTAAGATCGTAAGCAGCAATGAAAGTAGTAATTGCCGTAAAATTTTACAGCAGATTCAGTTGTTTATTCTTATTTAACATTAAAAAGATTATTTGCTGAATTATTCAAGGCTTTTAGAGATTATATCGTAAATATATTTCATAATTTCAGTTTATTTACTTTTGAATATTTTATGTTTTTAAAATATTGTATTTGCATTTGTTGGATCGCAGGGTCTTGCACAAAATAAAAACACCAAAAGTATGCTAAGATTATCCTTTAATGAATAAAAGGAACTCTGAAGGTGCGTCTAACAGTACAAAAGCAAACGCGTCTAATTATAAGTACAACTCTGTAAAAAGTGCGGTGAAGCAAAATCTTGAAAGGCTGTTGTATGCGTCCATACTCGGCGGCGTCCAAAAGCAGAGAGGGCGAGTGCCACGCGGCGGGAGTCGTCGATGATGAAGAGAGCGGCGGTGGCGGCAAGTACGCGAGCAGGCTCTCGCAGCGCGCATATCCCGAGTGATGGCGGCAGGGGTGCCAAATGCTGACAAAGCTCTCGTTTATCTCAACAGCATTGGCATTAAAAAAGTAGATGTTTAAAATTATGTTAAATAATTTTTTTTTCCTTGCATGTATAAGTTAAAGCATATTTCAATAATTAAAGAATACTTTATATCAAAAATGTTTTCTTATATTTTTGCGTTCATTTGAATTGTTCTAAACTCTTTTCATATCGTTCTCTAGTTAAGTCATAATAAATAGATTATTTAATGAATAAAATAATAAATAATAACTCTTCTATTAAATAGATTACTTAATAAATTATTAAAAAGTTATCAAAGGTTATATTATAAATAAGTTTTATAATTCCATTTTACCTACATTTGGACTCTTTATAATGCGTAACGGCTGTATATTGTATTGGCATTAAAGAAAAAGTTTGTAATATTTTGTTATATTGCGTTTTTATAAATTTATATAAGAGCCTCTATATCGTTTATTTCTCTAGTTGAGGGTAATGATTAATGCGGTAACCACATTATTGAATTATATATATGTACGTGTAAACTGTAATAATTTCCTGTAACGGTTATTGGTCAAGTATCTATTTAAGTTGACATTAAGGTTCATTATGATTTTAGTTTATTATTATTCAAACTTTTCGTAATATACATTTTATCCTATATTAATATTTGAAAATATTAAAGCTTAAGATTGTATGTCATGTATTTTTTACATATTTATAAAAATTTTTCTATTTATGTTCAAACGTTTATATTAATCGTTGTACACCCTTGTGTTAATACCTCTTATTTCGGTACATCAATCTCATTTCGGTAAAGGAATTGAATAGGAAGCACCCTGAGGAGGAGCTGAGGCGGAGAGGGGGGGGGGGGTAGGTCTTAATTTTCTAGCAAACAGATATATAATATAGTAAGATATATTAATATATGTGTATAAACAACGTATTAATTTTTATTCACTAATTCACTCGGACGCGTTCGCTTATATATATATATATATATATATATATATATATATATATATATATATATATAAATACCTTTCTCTAACGTCCAAGGAAAGAGAATGAAACATCTAGCAACTTCGAGAAAGTTGTTACATAACACAAAAACGCTCCAAAAGCAGACAAGCCGCCATCTTTCCTCCTCGTGTCGAGCGCGCCCGGCAAACCTGCCACCGCAGTGCCATTAAACCAGCAGAGTGCTCACGGTTGTGCTGAGCGAAGAGAGGAGCAAGCAGACAGCCCTCACTGCAACTTAACCTTGTCTCACCCAATACCTCGCTAGCCACGCGGTATAGTAAGTACTGCGTCTTGGAGTCGTGGCTCGCACTGTTGCTTACTCCGGTCTTTCTGCATTTATCAACGCAATGGCTGAAAACCTGCTCCTAGATCAAATAAACGAGGGCACGCTTATAGTAAACTTTGTGAGTAACACGAGCAAGAGAGGCGTCGCTGCGCTCACGGCAACTGTGCTACAGAGCAGGATAGAGTTGCTCTCGTCGTACTAGATCAGTGTCTTGGAGAGACACCGCAAGCTTGCACGAGCCCAGGAGGCACTTAAAGAGGAGCCGTACTTCGCCAATGACATGTTCACGGAATACGAGGATGCCTATATCGCAGATAAAGCCGACCTGCTCGATCGATTACGCACGGCGAGTCCCGGAAACCAGCAAGTGCCAAGCAACCACGCTACAGCAGCTGTAGTGCCTGAGCCAGCACGCACTGTCACGAAGCTCCCAGCACTGTCGCTTCCACGCTTTAGCGGCAATCACGACTGGGAGACCTTCAAGGACAGATTCACCGCGATGGTAAAAGACAATGCCAATATGTCCGACATAGACAAGCTGCAACACTTGTTAACTTGCCTGGAAGGAGAGGCGGGTAAGCGAGTCAAGACGATTCAAGTAACATGACCTAACTTCCAAGTCGCCTGGGACATCCTCACTCGCAGGTTTGATGACCGCCGCTTGAGATTGTCCACACACCTCAAGCGCTTGCTAAACATGCATCCCGTAAAACAACGAAGTGCAAATGAACTCACGAGAATATTGGACGAAGTCGACGAGGTGCTGAGAGCGCTCAAACTACTTGGACGTCCAGTAGATCAATGGGACGATTGGCTAGTCCAACTGGTGACCTTGCGTCTTGATCAGGAGACAAGAGAAGACTGGGAAAAGTCAATTGAAGGACCTGACGACTTCGTCAAGTACGACGACCTATCAAAGTTCATAGAAAACAGGGCACGCTCACTGGATGCTGCATCCAATCCTCACGCTGCGAAACAGCCGCAATCCAAGGCACTCAGTAAGAGACCCTAGACCCTGCATGGTTTCGCGGACGCCTCACAGCGGGCGTACGCAGCCTGTTTGTACGTGGTCACAGATACTCCGGAGCCACGAATATCGCTATTGATCGCGAAATCAAAGGTTGCTCCCATAAAGCCAATAAGCATACCACGTCTGGAGTTGTGCACAGCTGTACTCCTCGCCAAGCTTATCAGCAGTACTATTTCGCATTTAAGTCTTAAGCCCGAGACAATTACCTGCTACTCAGACTCTCAGGTAGTATTGGCCTGGCTAGCAGCTCATCCGTCCAAGTGGCAAACGTACGTTGCTAACCGGGTAGGCTACATTCTTACCACGCTGCCTACAGCTACCTGGCAACACGTCCAATCTCAAGATAATCCAGCAGACCTGGCTTCAAGAGGCCTCATGCCCGAAGATTTATTGAAGCAGGATTTGTGGCTGAACGGGCCGTCCTGGCTAGCATCGGTCCGCCTCAACGAAGAAGTCCGCTGCCTGAATACAGTTACGGAGGCAGACGAGCCCAAGCGACCAGTCGAAGACTCCATCGCCTGATTCTCCTCGCTCCGACGATGCACACTTACGCGCTTATTATGCGTTGGCACGCCAAACTAACTAAGGCCGAAGCGATCAAACGAGCTTGTCAGGTCCTAATTCGCAGCATACAGCGTGATTTTTTTGAAGCTGAATGCCACATCCTCGAAAAGGGAGGAAGTTTGCCAACGCGCAGTAAGCTGAGAGCATTTCTCCCCTTCCTGGACGACTAAGGAGTCTTGCGCGTCGGCGGACGCCTACAGAACGCTAGCATCAGCTTCGAAGAGCGACATCCAATCATCATCCCGAAGGAAAGCCACTTAGCTGAGTTACTCATTCGAGAAGCGCACGAACGCACCCTCCACGGAGGTCCACAGCTCGTCCTCAGCTACTTGATGCGCCACTACTGGATCATCCACGCCAGAGGACGAATTCGAAGGCTCACTTATCAGTGCATCACCTGCACCCGCTTCAAAGCACGCCTCCTTCAGCAACAAATGGCTCCCCTACCATATCAACGAGTAACACCTACTCGTGCCTTTAAACACGTAGGTCTAGACTACGCCGACCCTTTTACGCTGAGAACGACCAGAGGTCGAGGACACAAGTCTTATAAGGGATACGTGGCCCTATTCGTGTGCATGACATCAAGGGCCGTACACATCAAGGTGGTGTCCGACTACACAGCCGAAACTTTCTTACAAGCTTTCCGGCGCTTCGTTTCTAGGCGTGGACTCTGCTCCATATTCAGTGACAACGGGACGACATTCCAGGGAGCGGTCAATGAGATTCAAAATTTATTTAGAGAGGCGTCTACAACAAGTGATGAGATAGCTAAAGCACTCGCTTCCGACGGGATGGAATGGCGGTTTATACCACCTCGTGCTCCTCACTTTGGCGGGCTATGGGAGGCCGGAGTAAAAAAAACCTTCAAACATCATCTGCGCAGAGTGCTTGGCGACTCGATGCTTACCTACGAAGAATTTTCAACACTTTGTGCACAAATCAAAGCTTGTCTCAACTCCAGACCTCTTAGCCCTCTTAGCTCGGATCCGGAGGATATATCAGCTATAACTCCTGGCCACCTGCTGATCGGTTCAGCGTTGAGTGCTCTCCCAGAGCCTTATGCACCTGAAGAGACGATACCCATTACAAAGCGACACCAGATGCTCGTGCAGATGCGAAACAGTTTTTGAAATCGCTGGCAGAGAGAGAGGTGCTCCATACGCTACAACAACGACCACGCTAGCTCAACGCTTACGACGAGGTAAAAGACGGCGACCTGGTAATAGTCACAGACGACTTCACACATCCCACAAAGTGGCCCCTGGCAAGAGTAATCAGTTGCCATCCTGGCGCCGATGGGTTACGTTGAAAACCGCCACCACCACGCTGAAACGACCCGTCGTCAAAATCATCAAGTTGCCTATCAACGAGCGCGACTTAAATTCCACCGTCCAAGGTCCGGACGATTCCACGGCGGGCGGAGACGCCGTTGCACCAGTACGGTACGAAGAAGAAGAAGAAAAGGAAGAACAAAAAGAAGAAATTTGATAAGATTACACCCCGCGTGCAAGTACACTAACACTCATACAGTACACTTACACACACAAACATCGTATCATTTGTTATCGCGCCGACAAACCCCCCTCCTTTTTGCTTACTTTATCCACAGACTTACAAGGGGAGGTTCAGGTCTTCGGGTCCTGGATTTGGCTTAAACTTAGGGAAAAAGTTGCTTGTTATTTCAATAAAAAGTGTCAGAGGGTTTTATTGAATAGGCCTTCCTGTCAGAAATACAGGGTTTTATAGGTGTAACTTTACTTGTTGATGTAGTGCTCTTTTTGACCGTACCACAAACAGTTTTTGTAACAAATAAATTATTAAAGTATATTATAAAAGCTAACAAAATTACCGTTAATTTGATGATCATTTTCTTCACGGTTTCTTGAACATGTCTAAAACTATGCAGAAAATGATTATTATTTTCAATTTGCTATATCTTTGGTTTAAATCAATATTTTATTCAACTTTTAAATCAACTTTTTCCCCAAGTTTGAGCCAAATCCAGGACCCAAAGACCTGAACCTCCCCTTGTTAGTTAATTGTAACGTATGTGTGAGACCTCAACGATATTTCGTTTCCTTGATCGAAACAAGGCGGGCGGGATGTTCGCGACACTTCAATTTTAAACTCTGTCGAGTGAGACTCAAGGTCATCGGATTGTCTCGCACGGTATAGCCCAATAGCAGTCATAAACTCTCTCGAATGAGAGTCTAGTCGTGCGTCTATAAAAGCCTCGGTTCCGCCGCGTTCGCCCTTTTTTTCCGTTCTCGCCCTTGGACCTGCTCAGCTCTCTATCAGGTAAGCTTAGAGCACGCGAAAGCCACGAGGACCGTTGTCTTGCTAGGCCATATCCGCTCGCGTCCGTGTTTGGGCTCGGTTGAGCATAATTGATCTTTTCTTTTCAATCCTCCCACCTCGCGTTTACACGTACATTTATAACCAATTTAAACTCAAGTGTTTAGTCTTTACATTGACATGATCCTACTATCCCCTTCCTAACGGCTAGCTTTCTGGCAATTTTGCTCGACGCGGACTCACTTTCCCCTATAGCTTGAGACGCGCGGCTAAAACTTTGAAAACCGTGTTTTTTTCAGTTTTAAGAGCTTTAGCTGTAACGTTATACATTTTTTTCTTTTGTTTTTTGATATTTGGGAAGTTTATATTCAGATAAAGACTATCCATGAATTTTTTGGGTTTTTTTAACTTTTTTCGTTCTTTTCCGAGCATTTGACATTAACCAAACAATTGCGAAAAATTTTAGGCAGCCGCAACTTTGCTGGACAAAGTCGGCATTTGATGTTTCATGGAATATTATTTCTTAAGTCAATTTGAACACTTCTTAAGAATCAAATGCCGCAAACCGCAAGTTTCTAGATGTAATACGAAGCTTTTTATTCACTTTTTTTTATAAAAAGGCTACTTTTAACACTTTTTTATAGTTTTACATTTTAAATTAATTCATACTTTGTCGCCCTGTAACTTTGCTTCTAAGAATTCTTTTTAATTGTTTAAAAAGCTAAATTAAAGCTAAATTTAAGCACTTTAATTTCTTTTTTTAACCATCATTTTACCTCTTTTTGAAAAAGAACTGTAGGTAAAACAATATAAAAAAAACATGAAAAATTCATAATAATTAATTTGCATTTTTATAATAAATTAGTCAAGAGATATTTTTACGAGCGTAGTAGTACTGACTAGCTTTTTACCCCCACTTTACTTCCGTCTTCTTCTTCTTCTTCAACTGTCCGGCAAGACGCGCTTGCCGGCAGTCTACGTTGCACACGCGCCCTAAGCGCACGCTCCCTCGAGCAACTCTCATAATTACAGTATACTCTTCTACATTCCCACAAATGTAGACGAGATACTGCTTTACATTTTCTTACTGATATTAAACTTCTCTCAGTGAATTCCAATAATTTTCCTTTTCTTAAACTTGCGCGTATCACACGCGTTCACCGCATTTGCTATTTCTACCGCTTTAAAGTTTGTAACTTCATACCTCTATTTCCGATTGAATTTTTGTTATAATCTAAATGTGTTAATTGACTAATGAAGTTTAAAGTGTTGTCTATTAATTGCAATTGGTGATTTTTTAATCGAAAGTGATTTCGATAAGTTATTCGAGTTTTAATACCAGCCAACTGACTCCCGCTGCATCCGGTAAGGTGCAATTCCTCATCCAGCTCTAATAAAGTGCAACTCTGGTATACTCGTAAAAATTACCACTCTTCCTAAAACCTATCCTCACAAACTCATTTTTCCCATACGATCAAAACCGCCCCCATAAAATATACAGTCCACTCCGGTTTCGTCTTACAAAGGAAAACCCCAAAACCACACATTCGATCTTTAAATAATCTATTTAAAATTTTGTTTTTTGTTTTTAACCTTAACCTGTTCTTGAAAGCATTAATATTTATTATAGATTTAAGATCAAAAGATAATGTATTGTGATTGGCTTTGACAAAAAAGCGTGTATGCACTTTTAAATAGTTATGTTATACTGGATCAAGGAGAGGGATTCGAAATAAACAACTTCAATTTAAAAACACTGAAGAAAGTATATACAGAAAAAACTGTTAGGTGTTTGCGCGATGGGAGTGTGCGATCGGGACGACGGTCGTCGCAAGAGAGCGAGCGCAAATTCGAGTACTGATCAGTGCGACCTAAACGAGGCTGAAATTTGTGCTGACCGCGCGATCTTGCACAGCAACGGAAACCAACGGGTAGTCAAAGAACTCGCGAAGGTGCTTGCGAAATTGCAGGCGTAAACAAAGCGCGAATATTTAAAAGTTTTAGAATATTTTCAAATAAGTTTTCATAAAAAGTCTTTAAATAATTCTTTAATATTAATTATTATGAGTAAAAATTCTTTTGTTAATTTTAACTATAAAAAAATACTATTTTTAAAAAAGAGTGAAGTTAAAAAGATAGAGTAAGAACGTTGCGAATTCGAGTTTTTTCATGATCAAGTCGAAATTAGGTTAAGTTCAACAACGTCAAAAGATTTTTTTATAATTTATTATCTACAATAACTAGGTGTTTGCAAAAAGAACTATTGGTTAAAAAAATTAATTTTTACAAAATAAATTAAGATGAATAAGGATTGTTCATAATAATAATAATAATAATAAGGATTGCAAAATTTGTTTTTTTTTTATTTCTTATAATTAATAACAATATAAATTTAATCTAAATTGTAAAGTAATTTGAACTGCGGTCTGAGTAGCCACTTTTTCATCGCTAAATTTCTATGCTGTCTGCAGAAAACGAAGTCATAACTTAGTTTATTAAGGGAGCGACAGCCTATATCTTCAATGTTAAAGATTCTGTAAATGAACTAAAATTTATTAATATTTTAATTGAATTAATCTTGATGTTTTATGTTAAGTAAAACATACTTATTACTTGGTAGCGATTTTTTTTTAACCATTTTACTTTCTGCAAACCCTTGACAAAATAGATGGCATCATTTTCAACTGCTGCTTGTAAGGTCACGGCTAAATCAGAATATAGAATACTTTTAGAGTTCCAAAGCAGACCGTGATAATGGCAAGTCAGCCATTAATTTTTGCTCTTATATTTCGGCAACAGCTCTGACCAATCAAATGGTGGCTCGAAAAGGAAGACTGATGGTAGAGCATTAACCTCAACTGGCACTATGACAACTTCTTTAAATATAAATTAATTTGGCCAAGTCATAAAACCTTGCACGTCAATAACGTAGGTAGGCGCCATCTTAAGAATGTTTGAGAGAGAGAGAGAGAGAGAGAGAGAAAAATCACAATTTACTGATCTTTGAGAGAAATCTAGACTCATTCGTCGTTGATCTTTGAGATCAAGCTTGATTTCAACTTGTTCGTCGAATGAGTTGCAGTGGCTAAATCACCTCCTTATATACTCGTTGGCAAGCATTTTCCCCCAGCAGCCTATCGCTTCTTCCCCCACCACTATTTTTTAGCCAATCAAAAAACATTAGCAGTTTCTTCCCCCACCACTGTTTTAACAACCAATCAAATAACACTTCCTCATCACGTTGATTCTTCTCGGTCAGCATAAAAGCGGATGCATTTGCAAAAGTAGCTCATTCTTGCGACTTCTCGCAGCAGAGGAATCATCTCTTAAGCTAGCTGAATAAAGGCAGCTTAGAGTTGATATTCTCACACAGTCATCGCTAGCTGAATAAAGTTAGTGATATTCTCTTGTAGCTTTCGCAGAATCATCGCTAGCTGAATAAAGTTAGTAATATTCTCTTGTAACTTCCGCAGAATCATCGCTAGCTGAATAAAGTTAGTAATATTCTTTTCTAGTTCATTAGTGCAACTTTTTTTGTAGAAGAGAAAAATCATTCTTTAAGCAAGCTAAATAAAGCCAGCTTATTGTTGATATTGTTATTTCACAATGAAGTCTGCTCAGTACTACAAAGACACAGACTCTTAGTCTGTGAAAGTGTTATAATTATGTTGTTAACAGTGAAGCCTCAGACTCTGATAGATTGCAATGGCTGGAAATTGGTCAAGCAGCTCTCGAAGGCGCAGCTGTTCTTGCAAATTCACCAAGCTTGTCTTTACCAGACAGGCAGAAATTGCAAGCTACAGTGACTCTCATTAAAAGTTCTGTTGGGCCTCTGCCTGCAAGTGAAATCTCAACAGTAGCAAGATATATCAGGCCACTGCCTGCAAGTGGAGTCTTGGCAGCAAGTGCGGTCAGACCGCTAAGTGAAAGTGAATTCCTAGCAGCAAGTCCGGTCAGGTCGCCGAATACAAGTGGCAGTGGACTCTTAGCAGCAGCAAGTTCCATCAGACCGCCGAGTGCAAGTGAACTCTCGGTTCGAGGCGGTGAACTTCCAGCAGCTCAAAGTAGCGGACTTCCAGCAGCAGACGATCCTGAGGAGTCAGTATATTGGGACGATGTAAACAGTGCTTTTTAAAACCGCATCAGAACATCTGTTATTACAAATAAAACACATTTAGATGTGACAAAGTTTTTGAAAGATGCGCGTCAACAAAGAAGATCAAGTGAATAATCTAGTTGACAATTTTTATTATCAGTATGTCTATATAAAGATTGGTAGACACTTTTTCCAAAATAATTTTTCCAAAGAAATGTTTTTCCAAAAAATTTATTTTCCATAAATTTATTTTACCAAAATTTATTTTTCCAAAACTTTTTTTTTTCAAAACAGTTTTCCAATATTTTTTTTCCAAAACAATTTTCCAAGATTTTTTTTACAAACATTTTTAAAAACTGATTACAAAGCAATATTGTGTCCTAAAGTCGCTAAGTATGATGATAAGTCGTCTTTAATAACATAATCCTGATAAGCTGAAACCACTTAGAAAAATTGATTTTCTCTTTTTTTTGTTTAGCTTCTATGCTCTTCTTCACCCTTTGACCAATTTGAATTTGACGAATCATTATTTCCGTATCATCAATGGACGTCGGATTAGGGGGCAAATTTTGTAATCGAGTACGACTGACTGTCTTGCGTAAAGCTAGCCCCGGTAACTCAGCAAGTACACCTACGTAAACGTCGAAGTCAACTCAGGGAAACGTATGGAATGGACATAAAAGACAGTCGATATATACCTGCTGGAGTATTTAGCAGTTCCGTGCGCTATATTTGCGCTGGACGCATTTTTGGGTGCTCATCCGCTCGTCTTTTCAATTGGCCAACAACTTTTACCACCTCTACCTCCTTAACATTAGATGCATAAAAGTGATCACCGATCGTGCCTTTCACAAGCCTCACATTTAATGAATCACCAATAGTAACAAGCCGAGCGCCGCATCCGCATCTCCAGTAAGCCATTTAAAAACTTTTTTATAAAACGGAATAAAAACTTTTAACAAAGACTGAAATTTATCTATATGGCGGATTTAAAATTTTTCACGTAACCTGCAATTTATCTGACTCGCGGATGACAAATGTTTCAAGACAGAAAAATGAGCCATGAAATGCAAATACAAACTGTCATCTGTTATATTTATATGCGCAGAAATTAGTTGCATATTATATGTGGTTAAAACGAAAATCAAAATAAAAAGAAAAGAGTTTAAAAATACATAGTTGGAAAAAAATATGTTTGGAAAAAATAATAAGATTGAAAAAAAAAATTTTGGAAAAAAAATTATTGGAAAAATGAAATTTTAGAGAAAAAAATTCCTTGGAAAAACTTTTTTGGGAAAAGTGTCCACCCACCCTGGATTAAAGATCTTTTTCGTCTTGTGTGATCATAATTGACAAAACAAAAATAAAGCATTTATTTGTGATCGCTGCTTACAGTTTTTTTGAACAAATGAAAACTTACAAGCTCATACTGTATACTGTGAAAAAGTTAATCATGCTAAAATCGTGTTGCCAGCAAAGAAGGGAAAAGACAATTTTTTAATGTTTAAGAACTTTGCAAATAAAAATAAAGTATTATTTGTAGTGTACGCTGACTTCAAATGCCTGCTGCAACCAATGAATAACGATAAGCAAGATGATCAAGAACATAAGGCATTCAGCATTGGTTTGTACATAAAATTTAGCTTTAACGATTCTTTATCGCAATACTTGATATATAGACAAGAAAGTGATCAAGATGAAGAGCCTGCAAAATGGTTTGTTAAGAAGTTACATGATCTTGTGATGAAAACCCTACTGAAAAATCTCACCTGAGAACTCACCTGAGATCTCACCTGAGAACTCACCTGAGATCTCACCTGAGATCTCATGCCAAAATCTCATGTGACTTTTTTTT
>JAPYZE010009168.1:0-12978 GCA_030522805.1 Leptomastidea abnormis
TCACTAAATTAATTGGAGAAAAAAAATCAATTTTTATTATTTAATTTTAATTATTTGAAAAAAAACAAATAAAATCCAAAAATTATAATTTTAAACTATGCTCTTTTAAGATTAAAAAATTCTTTTATCGATATGTTTTTAAAATAATCTTAATATTTTTAAAACATGGATAAATTGTGCGGGCGAAGCCCGCTAGATGTGATCTAGTATATTATATTATCACTGTATAAATTATCGTAAGTGTTTTCTCGAATCGCTTAAATACGAACCCAATAGCAAACGCAAGCTTCTCCCAAAACAAGATTTATTGTATTTATTTTGGCTGCATATTGTCTATATATTTTAATACCATGCCGACGATAGCTGCAAGTCGTTATATATACCTTATAGCATCATAATAGCTAACTTTTGTGAACGAGTAATTATAAGCTTATTACCAACTATAGAACTATATATGCAATTCAAAGTTAGTTAAGCTTGTTTGCGCAGACTCAATTGCGAAATCACGATAACAGCTACACACTACTATAGCTTAGCTACCGGTCTTCGTGCTGTAAGTCATACACCTCCTTTCCCCTTGATATATTATCATGCTCATCTCATTTCTAAAACTTTTAAAGATTTTATTGAATTTTTCATTCGTTATATTTTATTGAACGATGATATAAAACAGATTTTTGAAAAAAATAAAATAAATTTTGAAAAAATAAAAATACGTATTTCAAAAGAGTGCCTACTCTTTCTGATTTACAGTACTATGGTTGACTTAGCGATTGAATATTAGTGAAAAAAATCACTCGCTTGTAAGTGTATACAAGAAATAAATAATAAAATAAGTTAGTATAGTAATAATAAATAATGATAATAATAATAAATAATAATAATAATAAATAATAATAATAATAGTAATAATAAAAATTATAATAGCTGTAAAAATGTGAAGGACTGGCAGCAACCATAGAATTTTTCTTGATTATTATCCAACTTTTCGCAGCACCACAACCAGTAATTAAAAGCAAATCTTTTTTTCGCTATAAAAAGGGAGAGTCTAAGACTTTGCGAATTTTTCGGAGAACAGAGGCAGTTAGTCATCCAGCAAAGGAAAAAAGGGGAAAAAAGAATAGAAGTTGAAGAAGAAGAAGAAGAAGAAAAAGGTATAAGTTACTTTGAGAGTGTGAGTTAAGAAAGAAAGGATATAATAGAGGTAGGAGAACCGAAGTATAAGTACTAAAGGGCAGACAAACACACTGGACACGTTTTTCGAAGAGAAAGACGACTTTGCGTGTAGCCTTTGGGCAAAACTGAACGATGTCTTGCACAGTCAATTAACAGAATATCGAACTTTTTTTATGAATCAAAATCATCAGTCTGCAAAATAAAGAAAAATGCAAGTGCAATTTTTGAGAGTAGATTTAATGTAAATAAACTTATATTCATTAAATTTTCGAATTATCATTAAAATACAATGTGCCACCATTATTATTACTATATTACACAAAGTCAAAATGTAGGACAGGAAAATTAATTATTGTAATAAATAAGACGAAAAATTTGTTATCTACATTTGTATGACGATACGACGAAATGTGGATCTCCACAATGCTGAGCCTTTACTCTATGTTGAATCTGTCGACTAAAAATTAGCAGGCGCGGCGAGATGAGGATTGGCACTGCGTTGGCAAGAGGAAGAAATATGTTTTAGCAATGTTGGAGCACTACCGTACAGCCGCCGCAGGTGTTCTGACCCGGCCCACATAATTCTCTCGACGACGAAGACGCCTGACCGACATTTTATCTGCGTTCATATATCGAGCGAGCACATCACACAGCAAAAGCGTGAGATGGAAAAAGAAGTAGTATAGCCTAAAAGCAGCAGTAGCAGCAGCAGCAGCAGCAGCATGCCTGGCAGTTCATCCCCGCCTCGTGTTCTGCTTATCTATACAGATTTGCTCGCGAGATTTCGCTCTAGCCACCGTACGCTAACCGGACTTGCCGCTCTTGCTCCAGGCGTTATACTACCGCCACCGCTGCCTCCTTCCTCATCTGCTCCTCCTCTGCATTCTCGTCCTTCCCTCGCTCTCTCTCTCTCTCTCTCTCTCTCTCTCTCTCTCTCGTCTCTCTGTAATTATATACAAATCCGTTCGCTTACCTTATTATTTTTGTCTCTCGCAAGCGTTAGCCAACTAGCTACCGCTGTACGCCCAGCCTCGAGAGATAGATATAAGCATTCCCAAAACGTTTAAAATAAAAAATTTTAAAAGACTTTTTTTTTTAAATTAATTATCGTCGCTATAAATTACGTTCTCTAGATTTAATCAACAAAGTCTACAACAGCTATTCAATAAATAATTCATTTAAATACTATTGATCACAATATACAAATTCTGTCGGATTTCTGTCAAAAATTAAGAACAATATGAATATAGAAAACTTCATAGCTAGAAAAAAAATTTTCTTTGACAAGCTTGTTTATTGGTATTTTCTTGTTAATCTATCAAATTCCAGATAAACGCGTCCGGTGCCAAAAGAAATGAATCTAATACCTAATCGCACAGTAAATCGCAATAATAAATATATAATGTCATAGTGAATTTCAAACGCTGTTTCTTTTGTGACGAAGCTGCAATCGTTCCCTATATAGTTGTATCGATAGGCTGTTGTAGAGACTTGCAACAGATTTCGTTATTGCTGTTGCTGTTGATTTGCCGAAAAGCGACGCCTTTGTACATATTGACACTTTTTGTATATTTTTATCAAACACCTTGAAATTTTTTAAACACGTGCACACGACTTACTAGATGACATGTAATGTGTTCACAAATTGCACATGACAAACGTTTTAGTGATTCAATTTGAAATGTATATCTGTTTACATAGCGCTGCTGCACAAAACGATTGGTTATAACTGTATAGTGAGTGATGATAAAACAATCTTGATTTTATCCAACAATCAATTCAAGTGTATCCTTTATAGTCCGGTCGGCAAGTTGACAAAAATAAAATCTGTTCTCTTCTACTCTGTAGTCTCGGCAAAGCTACAACTGAATCAGAATCCACAAACTTTTCTGCATGGCCAACGTATATCTTTCTTTCTCTTTCTTGCTCTCTCTCTCTCTCTCTCTCTCTCTCTCTCTCTCTCTCTCTCTCTCTCTCTCTCTCTCTCTCTGCGGCATTACTGCCCAGCCGCGAGGATAATCTAACTTGGCCGCAATTTCAGAAAAAGAGCAAAAAGGAACGAGCTGGTGCAAGATGGCCGCCAGCAGCAGCCGCAGCTCGGCGACGCGATTGGTGCTACAAGATTGCCAGACTATTTTAACGGGGCTGGACAACGGCTCCGCGCGCAAATATGATATTTTGATCACGATTTTACCAATATACTCCACACAACACTGCAGGCTGCTTGTACTGCTCTGCGCTCTGCGATTCTTCACCACAACACTATATATATATTTATATATATATATATATTTGACGATTGATTTTTTAAAACACTTGACACTATTACACACTACTCCAGAGTAGTGTAACTCGGGTCGTCTCTACATATGATCATTTATATTTTGCCGAAAAGTTGGCATTTCTACGTTGGCTCGCGTCATCGCAATGCGGCCTGCAGGTCCGGAGACATCTCGGCCTGTTCACGAGACGTCTTACTGTTGTAACGTGTATCTGCTCATGTAATACACCCTCAGCCTCCTGGAATTTATAAGCGCGCGAGCCAAGCTTTCTCCTCTACTCCGGTTCCATCCTGCCTGGCACGCCGATCCTGGTGGCGAAACGACCACAATTTTCTCACCCTTAACTCGGCGATCAGAAAGGAGTGAAGAGAGAGAGAGAGAGAGAGACCAAAGAAGCAAATAATTTTTAGTGAAAAATCAGTTGTTTCATACGCAGCTTTCGCTGCAGCTTCTTCTCTCTTCGATCACTTTTGTCGCAGCTCGCAAATTCCGAAGCAAAGAAAATTAAGTACTGCGTACAGGAGATACAGCCCGAGTACCAGTAGTAACAGGAGAATTTATAGATAGAAGTATAGCCTAAAAATCTGTCAAATACCTTAATTGAACGCTGCCATGGTGCATGGTATCCTAAACATCCTATAAGTATCGTATTATATAGATCTTTGCTGTGCGTCATGATTGTAGCTTCGCTTTTATCATACATTTCTTGAGGAAGCCTTAGTGGCTTTCTTATCTTTCTATACAACTCTTCTTCCATCCTTTCCCTTTTCTCTCTCTCTCACTCCAAGCAATCCATACAGCCACGGCCAAACTGCGTAGCTACCATTTTCTTTTCCGTCCTTTTACGTTCGTATAGCCTCAAGCGGAATAACATCACTGTCCCAGCAAGATTTATGCTGCTTCGGGAGGCTGCTTTTCCTTTTGCCTTCTTTCTTTCTCCCCCTCTCCCCCCTCCCACTCTCTCTCTCTCTCTCTCGTCTATCTTGCTCGTTAAAAAAAATTTTTTTTTCATTTATTTATTTTTTTTTATTTCTTTACGGGGGTGGTTGGGCTCCACATATTATACGAGTGCAGCCGCGTATTCGCCTGGCATATATCGCCAACTTGTATCTCTCTCTCTCTCTCTTTCTCTTTCTCTTTTGATCGTCTACACTGAGACGGCTGGTGCAAGCCGAAGGGGCTCTGTGGGAATATGCCAGCTGTATATATAAGTAAGGCCGAGCTGTGGTCAAGCGCTTCGAGCTCTGTGCTCTCTCTCTCTTTCTCTCTTTCTCTCTCTTTCTGCCGCTGAAATGGCTGCAGGCTGTTCTCTGCAGTCGAGACTACCTACGTGTTTTGCTCTCCTCGTATTTTTTCTTTTTTTTAGCCATATCTCGTCGATATTATCTGCCCTGACGCTTTTTTATTTTTTATCTTTTTTGTTGTTGCTGTTGTTGTTGTTGCATTGTAGGTGTACTAAGGTTGAAAATACATTTGTCTGACATCAGCTTACACTTGCGGCGTCCATTTGTATGGTACCCAAAGTCAAACAGCATTAAAATACATCTGCAGTGCTATAGTCGCATATCAATCAGCAACATGATCTATACCGTTTTGAGTTTTCGCATTAAATTATACGAGGGTTGTAATATACACTGCGTGCCTATATTGCCTTATTCATAAATAAGGCAGTGACAAGTAAAATATTAAAAAATATAAATTTTCAAGAGCTATACAGAGCTACAGAGTCAGCATGCTGAATGGCCAAGGTACAAATCTATAGTATGGATGAGGGTACCTATATATGACTAGCAGTCATCGACTTGCAGGACAGGCGCTAAAATAAATTTGACCTTGAATACACATATCACTATATTGCATATGGTATATTATTTGGTAACCTTAAAGGCAGTGTATAAGGGTCTTCTCTATTCGTATGCCATGAGATCAAAGCTTTTTTTCTAGTGCAGATAGGATGCGAGAGGTAGCAGCCGGCGGGCTCTCGCTCGCAGGTCCAAAAATGCCGAAATCATGCCACACGCTATAGATATATAAGTTATTGATGTTTCCAAGAGCAGCAGCAGCAGCAGCAGAGCAGCAGTTCTCTTGTTTGTTCCTCCCTCGAACCATCTTGCTCCCGGGCTTAAAAACGAAAAAGAAGAAGAAGAAGAATAAGAATAAGAAGAAGAGAGCTGTTGCGGTGGAGACGAAAAACGACGGTATAGCTCTTGCCAATAAAAACCACAAGAACAAAGTATAAGGAGACGTAGAGGTAAATAACGGAAAGGCAGAGAAGGAGAGAGAGAAAGAGAGAGACGAAGGGGCGTGGTTGCGGCCTCTGTAGCCACGGGCTCAAAAAGGGATGCAGTAAGTATACACACTCTCATGTATGTATGTATGTATGTATGTATGTACACCCTGGAGCAGTTTAACGAAACATCAGGGAGCAGCCGAGATAAGATCCCTTCTATACTTATCAAGGAAGCCGTCGAAAATTCAAGTTTGGATGGCGACGGCTGATCTGACGCCAAGTTTGCTTCTGCTTATAACGTGCTGCTTTGGACTACTGAATGCAGATTCTTTTCTTCTTCTTCTTCTTCTTCTTCTTCTTCTACTCTTGCATTTCATTTAATTTTATTATGTACTGATAAAAGTGTGCTACACAGTAGTTGAGGTATATTTATAATAATAAATTTAAAATACAATATCTCACCAGCTCTTTCAGTACTTTTTCAACATTGTATTCGACAACTTCACTGCAGCATGTATTGGGAAAATTTGTCGTTTCATCATTTTTTTGTTTCCTCTTTAGTTTTTTATTTAGTTTATATATTACACTAAATTTAGCCATACATATATATAAAGGATAGAGAATAGTTTTCTATTATCCGCCCAATAAGAACGTGACAATAATAAAACAGGGCGACTCGTGTTCCGACGGACCGCGATATTATCAGAATGGTATTTTTTTTTTTTTTTTTCCTTATCTGCAGCTTATCGTAAAACATAAAGTTAAGGCGCACGAGCGAAAGATACTTTTGTAGAAAAATGTCTGACGACTCGTGCAGTGTACGCAGGACTATAGCTGTCGAATCAGGGTCGCTATTATGGCAGTCTAACGAAATACTAAGCTCTCAGCATCAGCGCAGCTAAAACAGTAGTAGATGAGCTGCTGCAGTGGATCCTACCGCGCCTGCCAAAATATCCAAGCGCCCCAACCACCAAGTGAGCCTATACCTACATGATTCTTATGTAGCCTTGCCAAAAGAGTGAAAAGGAGAGAGAGAGAGAGAGAGAAAGAGAAACGTGCGGATGACGGAAGACTAGGTATACGTATATACGCGCGGCGTTTAGGGTCGCGGTTAATTATAGGCCGCAGTCGTTTGCGAGATGGGTCGTGCGGCAGATGCGGATATAATGATAGTACAAAACCGCCTGCGTAGCTCGCGCGGGCGTATAGGTATGGTAGAACAACGACCGCGGCGATGCTGTTGTTGCGGCTGCTGCTGCTGGCAGGCAGGACTCTCGTGTAGTGTATATCTATAATACCAACATCAGAGAGACTTATATATATACTGCAGTCAAGCGCGTGCCTGCTGGACGGTCTTGCGCGGGCCGCGCAAGGACGCGCGCTGGCGGCCCGCCCCGGCCTTGTCTTCCTCCCTGGCGCCAAGGATCCGGGATCAAGCCGGAGAACCGAGAAACTTATTCAGAGAATATATTATATAGGTGCGATTCCATTTGAACTCCGGCCAGCTACTATCATCTTTTCGCTTGCTTCCGCGATGACGACCTGTACCTATACTCATATGTACGCATCTATACACTACTCCTGATTTGTCAAACTTGGGCAAATTGGAGGTTTACTTGCGCTTGTATCTTTCTATAACGACAATTTAACGGCCTCTTCTATTATAACGTTAAACATAATAACTTTTTTCCCGATTTTCCTATATATATATATATTATTAAGTTATAAGGCACAGCTTTAATACTGATAGATCCTGGTAATATCTGGTATCTTGTAAAAACTAAAAAATAATATTTATTTTTATTTTTATTTTTGTAAATTTTATTTGTGCTGATGAGAAAATTGAAATTAAATATACACTATTACAATAAAAATCACTTTGATATGACAAAGTTTCTTTTTGAATAAGATTGGCAATTCTTCGTCATTTGCAACAAGAATTTGCATATTTTATATTTACTTATTTCTTTAATAAAATTTTCGTTTTTTTTTTTCTTAAAATGCTCAACTTGATATAAAAAGTAACTAAAATCTGGCAAAAAGTTTTTTTCATGTAAAAAATACTCATATATCATTTAAAACGTGTATAAAATAGTCACCTATGCTGCAATAAAAATTTCTCAAAATTTTTATTTTTGGTCCATGATTTTCTATTTAATCTGAAATTCAAAAAATTTTAGTCCTTTATAAAATATTGATAAATATAATTAGGACAAGAAGAATGTTTGAAATATTGCTGGTCCAACAATGTTTAAAAAGATTTTTTATTTAATTTTGAGTTATTGCAAATGGAATGTAACAAGTATAACTTTGGCTAATAATTTGATTTTAAACTCCAAAATTATATTTTTAATTTTCAAATAAAAATAAGTAGAAAATAAAATAAATATTCTCAAACGAAAAAATTTTCAATTTTTAAATATCATCAGTAAGAAAGAACACCTTCTCTTGGCGTCCGTCGGACACTGAGAAGCGTAGATTATCAATTCAATTCGTCCGAGAAACCAATGTACTGGCTAATATTTACATACTAATTCTACTCCTTGTATTCTATTATTCAGTTGCTAAGCACTAGAGACAAACTTATTATTTATAATAATAACAATAAAAATAATAACATTACTTGAGCAAAAAGTGAACTTACCGACCATACCTACCTACCTACCTACCTACCTACCTATCCACACCGACGGATCAAGATTCTTTTTTGCTGTCAACAGAAAATTTACAAATACCTATCGTAAATATTTTCATTTTATTATTTTTCATTACTTATATATATATATATATATATATAAATATTATATATACATAATTTCTCACGTATAAAACCTAATACATTTTCTTATATATTTATATGAGAAATCTATTTTTTTTTATTTAGTGAACAGACAGACTTGATAGAAATTATTTTATTTAAAAATTAATTTCAAGATTGAGAGAAAGGATTATAATAAAATTGATGAATATTACTTCTATTCTTGTGATTGAAATTAGAACAACTTATCATATGATTTTAGTGATGCGAGTATTTTAAGTTTTTAGAAGACTATATAAAACAATTACCAAAATTTTAGGCAAAATACTAAACAAAAATAGTAGTGTCTTTTGTTGTTTCTAATATTGCAAATCATACGGTAATTTTTATTTCATTTTCATTTTGCCATTCCATTTAAAATATAAATATTTTATTATATAAGAAAACAAAAAACATATTATAAAAAAGAAAGTAATAGCAAGAATAATAATAGTAATAATAATACATAAATTAGTAAATATGGAAGCTTAAAGGTAATATGGTATAAAAATTGTACATTGATTTAGCAGTCGAGTATTGCATTATATAGGCGAGGAGTCTAGCAGCAGTAGCAAAAAAGTTATTATTACGAGAACGGTGGCGATAATGCTAGTGGAGTTTTTGCGCCTCTCGAAGCAGTGCAACGGGCGTACCTTACAATATTGATGCCTAATTGAAAAACACTGTCCGCGGGAAATCAGGTATTATCAGAGAGAGAAGAATAGCGGCTTTCTGGTTATATACTTATTGTTTAAATAGAAAATTGCTTACTTTTGCGCTGTAAAAGTTAAACGTTTGATTACTACTGTAAAGGCGGCCGCGCGCGTGCGAGCGAGTGCAGCCAAGGATAAGAAGAAGAAGAAGAAGAAGAAGAAGAAGCAAGGGTGAAAGAGAGGAAGCGCTAATGCTTAAAAAGTCAGAGTGTGCCTTGGTATAATTAAGGTTCGCTGCTGAAGTAGTGTAATTTGTTACGTTTCATTGTGTATACCTATGTTAATGAGAGTGGCACACTTCTCATCATCACTCCCGCTTATTTTTTACGGCAACTTATTTTCCAATATTTCACTTGTCTTCTCAACCATCAACGGAAAGCTGTTTGGAAAAATTGATCCTTTTACGTTTGTAAACATTATCCCTAAATGATATGCTTGCTCTTAAAAGCTTTTACACGCGCAACTTAACGACAAGTGTATTAGTATCATTTTCGTTTAATCTACAGATAAACTTTCTTAGTTGTAACGTTGTATTTACAAGGAGAGGCTTTGATCTCCGGGAAACGGATTTGGACCAGAATTACCGAATTGGGGAAACGATTCTTCAGGCTAAAAAAAACTTTTTTTTTTTTTTGTCTAATGAGTACTATCTTAAATGAGATCAGTGATAGATAAAATTTATATCCCATCTTCTATTATAAAGTTTCGATGTCGCCGATCTATTCGTGGCATGATTAGCTTAAAAAAAAATACAACATAAACTGTATAGACATGATATAGAATGGATATAGATTTGACTATACTTTTTAAATAATACATGAGTATTTTTTGAAAACTCTCCTTTCAAAGAAAACAATAAGAAACTAAAAAAATTTATATTCTATGTATTTTTAGCTCATCAGTAGTCAAAGTCGCGATCACAAGGTTTCTTAGTGTCGTGAATTATCCTATGGGCACTTTTGTAACACAACCAGATCAGACCAAGGGGTTTTTCACTTGTGAAATCGATTGTTTTTAAAGAAATCGGTTGTAATCGATTAAAATCGGTTGAAATCGCTCTACAGAAATTTTTTTTTCCGTCCTCCGGCCGGGAAACGCCAACTTCCCAGCCGCTGCCCGAAAGGAAGTTGTTGCTTCAGACGGAAAAGTCGTGTACGCACCTAGGCAGGGAGTAAAGAAGCCTCAGATCAACGGGTTTCTTAGTTCCTGGCTCGGCTTCGCCTCGGGTGTGAATATCCTGGTGATCTGGGACCTTCTTTACTTTCCCTGCCTAGGTGCGTAATATATTATTTAGCAATTCTGAGAAATGTTTGGCGATTTTACGCGATTTTTTACGAAATTGGTTGAAATCGATTGTAATTGCTGAAATCGATGTGAATTCGATGAAATTGTTTGAGAGATTTAAAATCGCTGTAATCACTAAAAATAGCTAAAAATCATTGAATATTGAAATCGATTTCAGGAGTGAAAAACCCTTTGGATGGTAGACTTTGTCTACCCTCGATTCGTTTAAATGATTCAACTGTTGAAATTTTTAATAATTTTTGCTTTATTTTTCAAATAATACATAGGTATTCCTTTTTAAATCTTGCAAAAAGAATACCTATGTATTATATATATATATATATAATCCGCCTTCCTCTGCTCCATCAGGCATATAGGTAGTGGCGAAGGAAGAAGTCAAGGTAAAAAAGTGACATTCTAGCAGTAGTAGTAGTAGTAGTAGTAGTAGTAGTAGTAGTCGTAGTATCAAGAGGAGAGTCTCGAGAGAGGCCTAGACGGACGTTGCCGCCGCATATAATGATACGGTGCGCGCACAAAAACCGAAGAATTTGGCGATTCGCTCCCTCGCTCTATCTCTCTCTACGATGTCCTGTTTGTCTCTGTTGTATGTATAAATATAGGTATAGAGAGTGGAGCCAGTGGTAGGTAGTGCGATTCTACGAAGGAGCTCCAGGCCGGGTCTCTGCTCTTCCCTCTTGTGCTCCGTCCGACAGGAGGTTCGTCGTTAGGCGGCCAGTCGTTGCGAGAGAGCTTGCCTTGTCGATGTGTAAGGGGGCCCCGAAAAGACCGGGCTCTTCTCGTGCAATTACGCTGGCATGGCTGCGGCGACGGTAGGAGGCGGATAGAAGCAGGAGGAAGAGAGAGAGTGAGAGAGTGAGTGAGAGAGCGAGCGAGGTGGCGGAGGAGCAAAGGAAGGAGGAGGACGAGGGTGAAAGAGAGGAAGACTGACTGCGACGCAAACCCCAGCATTATGTTACCAATTATCCGTGTGCTGCAACGTACGTTTCAAGTTCTTGGCTTGATTTTTGGTACTCCGCGGGGCTTGAAGAGCTCGCCAGAGGGGAGCGCGTGCCCAGGCTAGGAGAGAAGAAGAACAAGAAGAAAAGGAAGAACAAGAAAAAGGACTTAGCCTCGAGGGCCCATCCTCTGGCTCTGATAGCCGAGCTGGCCTGGCCATACACATATTATCGCGGGTACACACGCGCGCGTTCCCCTGCCGCATATCACGTAAGGTAGAGCTGGCGTCAAACGTCTGCCCTGCTGCTGCTGCCACTTAGCCGAAGAGGAGAGCGCGCGTGTTTGCCGCAAAGGTTATTGCTAGTGTTCGAGGAGCAGCAGCAGCTAGTGCCAGCCCGACCCTCCCCCAGGCCCTTCTCGATGATCCTTTCGACTTTTCAAGCAGCGCCCAGCAGGCTATATATATATATATATATATATATATATAGGTACGTGGACCACGACAGCCAAGTCCCTTTGCGTACCTTCAAACCTCATCCTCAACCGACTCATCTACTCTTTCCTTACTCCCTGCACCTCAACTGCGTTTATGGTATCCCAGCTTATATTTCTTCTTCTTCTTCTTCTTCTCAAAGTCTTCTCAAAGCCTTGGCTTACGCGAGTGCGTTTACGTGTTGAACGAAAAACGGACTAGTGTCAATTGCGAGAGAAATAGCGTACTCGTCTGTGCGATCCTGGTCATACCCTATCACCTGCAAGCAAAACTTTGTTTCGTAAATATCGCATATAAAAGTATGTCTTATATCTACTAGCTAACATGCCCGCGAGTACACGAGTGAGATCATGGTGAAGTGGAATAAATAATATATTCAACTCAATGTGTGAGCATGATGATGCATAATAACAAAGTATAGAGTAGATCCACATCCTCTCTTCAGCAGCAGCAGATTCGGTTACTTTGCCTTTTTGTCTACTTTAGACGAAGTAGACGGAACGCAGTGGCAATGATCTTATCTACCATGTAATATTGACATTACTAATGTGGCCAACATCATCATCAGCATCATCATCATGATTATTATCAGTATCAAAATAGGATAGCTAGAATTAGACACGTCTCGGTGCGTTAAAAGCTCTTTCATTCGTGTAATTTTCATTACACTTTTTAATACATGCAAGCTGCAGCAAGCTTTCGACTATCCCTCTCTTGCCTAAAAAAGATGCAATGTTTATACGCTGCTCTCTCTCTCTCTCTCTCTTTTAAATTTTGTTTCTTTATCGTGGGTGTTTATCAATCAGAGGTACGCTGGTGTCGGTGGTGATAGATGGTCCATGACTATTTTTCCTCTGTTGCCCTCATCCTCGGCAACGCCGACGCCTTCTTTCCTCCTTCTCTCTCTCTCTCTCTCTCTCTCTCTCTCTCTCTCTCTCTTTAACTTTCTTTCTCCCTCTCTCTCTCCTTCTTCTGCTCTCTCAAGGTGGGCTATTATCCTGCCAGAGCCTCGTGATGCACGACCTCCGTCGAATAGTATATATATA
>JAPYZE010009174.1:0-11096 GCA_030522805.1 Leptomastidea abnormis
ATAAGAGAGACTCTGGTGATAGTGTGAGAAGGTAAAAAAAAAAGTTTGGCTTTTTGCCGGCTGTGTTACAATATATTTGTGTGTATGTGTGAGTCATCTTTGCATAAACGCCCTGTCATGATTGTGTGTGTGTGTGTATATGCCGAAAAAAATTGCATTTGATGTTTTGATATTACTTTTTTATTTTTATTTTATGCAGTAATTTTGTGATAAAAACATTGATATGAGAACTAAATGGGATATAAAAATGATTTCTGTTGTGTGTACGTATACGTATGTATATATCTTGATTATCAAATTATGTTTTATAATTGAATCAAGTAATTAATGAAATGATCATCTTCAATTTAACATTGTTACAAATCGTTTTTAATTTCCTGTCCTGTTAAGAGTACTTTAATAAAACCAAATAGGTATGTATGTATATGTATATGTATGTATAAAATTGATTTAAAGCGCAAACAACTGATTAAAACCGGTTAAAATATATATTTAAGAGAGAGAGAGAATAATTCTTTTATAAATTGTTTTGTATCATCAATGAGATCATTCGAATTAGAATTTTTGTATGAATGATTCATTATTTACTGAGATTTTTGTTTTTTTAGATGACTGTTACTTTGTATTGCACGATGTTACTAAATAAAATAATAATTGTTTAAAAAATAAAAATAAAATTAAATAAAAAAAAGAAAAGAATCGACTAAAGTAAATGACTTCTAAATTTGAAGACAATATAAAGATAAGAGCAAAAATGTCAAATGACGTTTTTTTATCAGGTTTACACCAAGATACACTGGTATAATATAAAATTTGCTTAAATCGAAATTAAAAAAAAAAATGTTATATTACCAAAACATACTTAAAAGACCAGACAAATCGTCATAACAATTTTTTATATAAAAAAACACGTGTGCGTCAGACGAAAAATAAATAAAAAAGAAAAATATTACCTTAACCCAGTATCAGGATCAATTATTATTTAGTCAGTTGTTTTCTTTGAACGACTATTACAGATCAATTTAAAAGAAAAAAAAAAGAAGAAAAAATTAATTAATTCGAGGACTGTAAAAACAGCTGCTGCGCTTTGGTATTTATTTCCGCATAACTCTGGATATACATTCTTATAAAGAGTCATCTTACTTTGATTTTTTTATCTAATCTATACAATTAAAATATTATTTCTTATAAAATCACCTGCTAAAATTTTCTATCAATATATAATAATTTAAAACCACTACCATAAAATCATCTTCTTTACAGAAAAAAAAGAAAAAAAATTGGGCGTGGCTGACCATCGCCAGATACACATACAAAATCATTACAAAAAAAAAAAAAAAAAATTGAAAAAAATCTATTTTTGCCAGACAAACTCAAGCATACAGTACGTATATAAACGAGGGGTAAACTCATAAGAGAGGCTCACGCGTGTATATAAACGCTGCGCAAATAAACGCGTATAGAGAAAAAGAGAAAAAGATAGAAAGTATATAGCCCGAGACTATATGTGAGGAGGCTATGTAGGCCATAGAGTTCTATTTCTGAATTTATATATGTATAAGAGAGAAGATAACCCACACGCGTCTCTTTCTTTTCCCTCTCATGAACCCGTCACGTGCCTCCTCTTTCCCCTTAAACTTATTCGACTTTGCTATTTTCAAACTTATACGAATAAAAGCTGGAAGAAGAAGAAGAAGAAGAAAATGGGATAAAGTAATACTGGAGTTTTGAGATTGAGAGATATAGGAAGGAATTTTTTTGAGAGTTTGATGTTGTGGGAAAAAAAATTTTTTTTTTGAGGGTTTTTGATTTTGAGGTGATGAAAAAAAAGATTTGATTGATGTAATACGTGTAACGATGATTTTGAGCGAGAAATTATTTTTTGTACTTTTTAAAATACGGTTTTGTAGAAGTAGAAAATATTAAGGTAATTTATTGTAAGCTTTTTGTTAATTTGTTTAGCAATCAATTATAACGTTATTTCTCTTTTAGCTCCAATTAGCTTCATAAAAATGCATATAAAAAAACATAGTTTCTTATTATTTTTGTAAATTAATAAAAAGTACTTTACGCTTAAATTACAAGACATTTAATAAAAAAAAAAACATAATACATATTAGAGAAATACAGTATTGCTATAACCATAAACTATAAATAGTCTTAACAAGAAACATCCAAGTTACCAATTTAGGAAATGGTCAAAAGAAATATATATCGAATCATAATTTTATCACAATTAAAGCAAATTACTGGTCTTACAAACCAATAAATTTAAGATATATAGCAAGTTTACTCTTACAATTTTCCAATTGATAAATTTCTCATACAAACAATAAAAAAAAAAATACACCCTTAAGTTTTATCGATTAGTAATAAGATCCGATAAAAAAAAATTGATCGTAAATTGATCCTGGATACTTTTAAAAATGATAATATTAATAAAGATCATCGCGAAAGAAATTAAAGGTCCTCTTGTTTCACATATCCTACTCCTATTTTTTATTTATTTCTCGCTTAATATAATGTTACCCTGTATTGGGTTTCTTTATCTTTTTTTTAATGAGGATTTTGCACCCGGCTATTATCTGTTCTTCCGAGTGTCTATATACATCTATTGCTTTACTGATTCAGTTTTTATTCAGGACGTTTGAAAGTTTATTTACGCTATTTCAATTTTGCTACAAAATTTAATTCCTTTTTTTTTGTCAAAGTGTACAAGTTATTATTAAATTCCACATGACTAAACATATCCTTTTTTTAAAAAAAAATGACATATGATCAACTAAATTATCAAATCGATTAGTAGCTAAGTGTAACTAGGTATAGATAAAAAAAGGAGATCAATAATTGACGTTATATAGGAGTCTGGTCACAGACTACACAAAATTTCTACCGGAAAGGACAAAAGATAAGAACAATTGTTTACATACGTATAGAATATACTTAAAAAAAAAATAAAATACGATTACTTTTATGAAACCCAGTGTCATATTATATTCGACTTCCGGTAGTCACTTAAAATTATTATTATTACTATATATTATATACGGTCGTCATTATATCTTCGCGAAAATATTTATGCCAGGATGGGATGAGTTTGTGTATAATATGTACGATTGTTTAGTTATGTGGGTATATATGTATATGTGAGAGGAGTGTCGTGTATCCTTTCACCCGATGTGTAAATATATATGAATATATGAATCTATGTGTATGTGGATGGATATCTTTTTTTCTCTCGCGTTACAAATACTTTCGTTATCGCGGATATATTATATTTTCAGTCGAATAGAGCTTTATGTGTAAGTGTGTGTTGGTGTGATTTAGTAAATTTTTTTTTTTTTGATTCTGATTTTACGGTGCAAATGTTTTATACATCAAGGTATGTGAGTATATCGCTTTGATTATTGCCATTGAATCTTGATGTACTTTGAGATTGATAAGTATAATTATGATTTAACGAGTGGCGAATACACACTATATCGGCCGGTAGATATATACCTATATGTCCGAGATTCTTGGTCTTAATTCTTTTTTTTTTTATTAACATCAATCGACAAAGCTTTTTTTATGTTGAAAAAAAAATATATATTTTTTTTATTGTGTACGTCTAAATAGATAATGTAGAATATAAGGAATATATTTACTTATTTATATGTAAATAAAATTGCTGATAGCTGTATTAATTATTGATAGAAGTATTACTGATATCACTGTAATCTTACGTTAAGAGTTTTGTAATAGAATATTTTCAAATACTTTTTAATAATTAAAAGTCAGCACGTTACTTTTTGAATAAATAATCAGGATATTAATTCACTCGGATGATAAAATTACTGTAATTTATTTTTTTTAATAACAACAGTATATACTCATATCAATATACTCATCATAAGATACACAACATATATAATTTATTATTTATGTCAATTTAAATCCTAAACAGTATAATTTAATTCTAAAAGAAATTACAAAAGAAAATTTGTATTTCTCAATACACAATAAAAATTTTGATATTACTACCACCTGATCAAATAAAAAAAAAGATACATTTAAATTACCATTAGAATGAACCTGTCAAAATTATCAATATTCATAATCACACGCAACTCTCACACACTTACACCTTCAACAACACAATCAGCAGTAATAAAAAGCCGGTCCACTCATTAAATTAATTTCATTACCCCAAACATAATTCAAAACAACACTCACTTTAACTCATCATCAGCCAGTTGTATCCTAACTCCACTTGATTTTCCATCGACGCATATCTGTCCAGGTGAAAGTTCCTTTTCACCATCCACACGATACAAGGCCTTGTCTCCATTACTAGACTTTTTAATCAGTCTCAATTTACCATCTATCTGTTCACAATCATCACCTTTACTCCAAGTTAGAACTTCATCACCAAGTCCAATACCTTTCAACTCTAACAATTTATCTCCAATCACTTCAGCTGAATTAAATTCTCTGATCAGCACACCGGCTCGAACAACACCGGTAGTAAATATCGTCAGCAGACAAGAACAACACAGTAGAATCATAAAGCAGGGCCGGCCAAGTATCACCGGCGAGCCATGCCGCGCCATAGTACGCGCCAACGACGGCTGCGTCAACAACAACAACAACAACACAACAATAATAACACAAAACAACACAACCGGTGATATAGGTATGCAGGCAAGTATGTAAGCCTACTTATACTTTGTGGATTATACTACTGCTATACAAAGTATATTTTTCTGCTAGTAGTAGTAGTAGTAATATGATCAAAGAGAAAGATGTATATAGGCAGAAAAGAACAGCCCCGCTCGTTTTGAGGAGACTAGCCACCACTACCTATGCCTCCTGCTGTGCGGGGGTGGCAGAAGGGGGAGATGTACAGTAGTAGCTGGCCTGCTTTCTCTTTTCTTTATTCACTATTATATATATACACACTCACTAATATTCCTCTTGTTAATATATATCGTTGTTTATTGTTGTTTCTTTCCCCCCCAAATGTTAATCATCACGAGCGCGTTGTTATATATATGTTGTAAATGTGTGTGGTATTATGTGTAAATATAAAATACTTTGCGGGTCGCTCGCGCCGCCGCGACACCACGACGAGGACTGCTGCGTGCTGTGCTGCTTTTGCAGGCGAGCAGTATGTGGGAGTATATAGAAGCGACGTCTACGGGTACTGCTTTGAAGCTGGATGAGAGACTTATTTTTTGATGATCGGCGCTGTTGTCGTCTGCTATTCAGTGTTTACAATATATATGTATATGTTTGTGTTGTGGAGATTTAAAAAGCTTTTATTTTGCCCGCGAATTTTTTGAATTAAGAAATGATATTGTTCTCGAATGATATTAAAATTTAAAGATTTTTAAGAATTTAGTTAAAAATGCTGTTTTGATGTGAAAAATAAATTTTACGAAATAGTTAATTTATCAAAAAGGTGTGGGGCTACTACCACTAACACATAATACGTGTTGGGATTTGGGAAGGGTGAGATTGAGGGTGGTATATATTGGTATGGTAGATAACCGCATTATACCGGTTTAAGCCAACCCTCGGTAGTTTTTATTCGTGTCTAAGAAGGGGAAAGAAAAAAATTTTTTGTGATATGGTTTTCTATCATGCGATTAAGTATATAGCACCCTCAATGATATTCTCCCAAAATAATATTTATATGCTCTACAGAATTTATTTCGGCTGGCACAAAAACCCAGTCGATAGAGACTAGCATTTGAATACTCTTTGTATTCGTTGAAAATATAAGAGCTAAATATAAAAACAAACGATTTTTAAATTATATTTTTTTTTATTAAAATAGTATAAAAATAAGTTTTATGAATATTACACTAAACTTTAACAATTAAGTCATGTTTTTTAAAATACGATTTATACAAAAATTAAATATCACAATAATGGTAAATAAGTTAACGATTTTTTTCTAATTAAGACTTAAACAAAACTGTAATATTTTTTTTTACTAAAAAACAATTTTTTAAACTCATTTGAAAAATACGGTTGGAGACATGTAAAGAAAAATAAGTATCATAATAAAACAAAGCGTTTAAGTACGTCGTCGTTTTGACGGCGTTTCATCGCTGTCACTTCTGGTCTCATTTTCTTCAGTATCATCACTTTGATTACTACTTTGATTAGCTTGAGCTTGAGTTACAACCTAAAATAATAAAATTAAATTAATATTTCATACTATTAACATTTTGTTTAATTTATTGTTACTCACCAAGCTAACATTCATTTTTTCCAAATTTTCCTTTAGCTGTGTATTAGAAATTCGGAAATCTCGTACAGCATTGAACTTTGTGTACTTTGTTAAGTCCACCTAAAATTTAAAATATATTAATAAAAATATTATATTTCAAGAACAGATACAAAAAAAAGAAAAATAATTCAAGTAAGTATTAAAAATTGCAAACACTTACTCCAGTTTTTTTAGCAAGGAGTATTATTTCTTTATCAAACGTATCTATAGCTTGTACAACTCCAGGTATAACCATGACTTCTTTTAAAATCTTATTGCGTTGAACATTTGAATCGTTAGACTTTCCACCACTTTGTGTGGACTAAAAATAAAGAAAAAACCATTTTTTTTATTCAATATTTTTTAAAAGTAAATGCAAAAATTTAAAGCACAAATTGAAATTTACCTCAACATGTAAAATTAATTCTTGTACAGATTGTTTTAATGCACTACCAGCTCCCTGAATTACTGGAATAAATCTGAAAGTGATAAAAAAAGTATATATAAATAGCTTTTATTTATAAGTGGGTTATAAAAAAATAATTATAAATTTTTCATACTTGACAGATTGAAAGGCTGGATTTGCATTTGTGGATTTTTTACGGAAGTACTTAGTTAAAGCACAAGCTAAAGCATAAGCTTTTTGTATGTTTTTGAATACAATTTCAGAAGCTTGTCCTGGGTTAATTTTTGTACTGGCCAAGACTTCAAATTGAGCAAGAACAAAGGAAAACTGACGACATAAACTTTGTTCTCTATCCTTCATTCTTTTTCGATCTGAAAAAAAATAAATAAAATTTATAAAATTTTGTTTCTTTAATTTTTAAGTATAATCTCTAAAAAACATTTGTATGCTTATTTTAAAGAAGCCAAAAGTAACTAAGAAGTTTTAATCTTCACTAAAACTCGTTAGTACTGCGTCATAATACTGTTAAATTTAGTCTCATTATTAGTTTAATTTTGCTTTGAGTAATCTCAGCTTACTTGACTCAGTATCCATTTCAAGACTTATCATAGCTGTATATTCTGCATTTAGTCTGCCCAAAAGCCAATTAAGATTTTGTAATTTTGATGTAAGTATTTTGTTAGTCGCGATGTAAGCTACATGTACATTCTCTTCATTTAATATTAAGTAATTTCTTGTAGCAGTGATTTCACTCTATAAAGATTAAAATTGTAATTAGACAAATAAGTAGTTTAATCAATATCATTTACAGATCTATATATAATAACCTTATCGATCTTTCCCAAAATACAGCAAAATTCAACACATAAATCTTGGATAACATCGCCAAACTCTAAACAACGTTCTTCAATTAAAAGGATTAATTGTATTATAATAGCACTAATTTGAATTTCTACATCTTCTTTTTTTTTAGCTATTTCTATTAACCAATCAAAGAACTAAAACAGAAAAATCATTTATAAATTATGTTTAAATATAATTTGCAATTTATTTTACCTTTTCAGCTTTCACTTCATTAAACATGATTTTCTGTACAAGTTTAGAAATTGTGTCAATCAATAGTAAAGCAATTTTTTGCACTTTCATTTCTTCTGATGGTTCTACCTCAAACGTAAATAGGAAAATATCTTTTAAAGGTGATATTAAACCTTGTAATTGCAGAGGAAGACCACGAGATGTTTCGACGTCACCTTCAAATGTGCATGTTTAAACAAATTGGTTAAAAACTTTTATTTTTATGTATATATTTTTTTTCTAATCTGATACATTTTGACAAAAACTTACAAACAGCTTCAAGGAAAGACGGCAATTCTGTTGAATAAAGAGAGCACATAACGTCACAACATTCTCTGAAACACTGCAATCCTAAATCTGCTACGTTTTCGTGAAATGAGATTACCGTTCGAATATCAGATAAAACATATTTAAATAATGTCCTGAAATAAAATAAAAGTTTAAATATCAAATTAATTAAAAGAAAGTAAATTTTTAATATAATTTAAAATATTAATAAACTTACTCAGCAATGGTTGAAAAATTTTGCTTGTTTAAGTCCAAGAAGTTTTCTAATTCATGATCTTTTAAATTTTTTACATTTTGAAACAATTGTAAACACGTCTCCAAGATGTAAGTATGAAATTCATATCGTCCTCGTAGTCCCTCTACTTGTTCTTTAGTTGTATATGGATTTGATGGACTGTAAAATAAAAAAATTATATAAAATAAATTTAAAAAAATAAAAATCTTGACAAATAAAATTAAAAAAATTTAAAGTTACTAACTTGTAAAGTATAACGATGCTCTTAGTAATAGTATCAAAATCCATAACAGTATTAGGTAACTTGACAGTAGCAGGTTTACCGGCTCTTTTAGCTGGTCCTGCGGTTGTATCATCCTTATCCTTATCCTTATCTTTATCTTTCTTACCCTTTCCAACGCCCTTTTTCGCCTTGCTTAATCTACGAATATACTCGACGAATCTTGTATAACCCTTAAACAAGCTAATAACACTTTGACCCACATTGATACTACTACTTTCCGACCATGAACCGATACGGAAAGCTATTAGCGCTTCGTACACCGAGATAGCTTGTTTAAATGTCAACTGCTTTTGTTGAGATTTGGGTGTACCATCTAAGAGATCTGTATCTTCGGCCTACATCAAATATAACATTAATTGTTATCTTAATTGTAATAGCAAAATAATTAAAAAATGTACTTACAAGGCCCATATGTTCAAGATCTGTCTGAGCCATTCGCATACATAAAGATTCTAGAACGACTGCAAGCTTGTCGATATGCGCTGAATCCTTGGAAGCAACACGCAGATATATCTTTTGTAGTGAAAATATGAGATCGGCTAAGGGTTCCTGGAGAACTACTTCAACGCCTTGGGTCCCGCAGCATTTTTCGAACACAATTGGTGGTATTACCTCTTCGTCTTTTTCGTAATATTTGGCGAATTGTTCAAGAAGCATCCCTACAACGTATTCGGTCAACTCGGAATTCTTCACAATACCGTAGTATAATTCTATAAAATATTAAATAAATGTTATTAAAGACAGATGAGTGATATCAATATTTTTATTAATATATTTGAAGGAAAAGTACCTTGATACAGATGAGTTCGTACTTCAATCTCATGGGAAAAGCATTTGCTGAGTATAGCCAATATTTCTCGACAAAGACTGGTATTGTGCCAGGGATTCGAAGAAGATCTTTGCGAGGGTCTTTCTAGAGTCGCCTAGAAAATAAAAAAATTCATTGATAAAATTACGATAGATTCATCCAACATGAAAAGCTTTGTCAAAGCATCTCACCTGAGTAAATATTGAAGAGGAGGAGGCAATCTGTGATGAGGACATTGACTCAGACTGGCTGAGTGCAGTAAGGCTACTGAGCTTAAGATTCTTAAGCAATTGGAGGAATCCTAAAACAGCCATACGGCGAGTCTCGGTACCTTTACGATAAAGAGCTTTGCGCAAGATCATGATGAGGCTGTCTCGTATCGAGCCTGAAATGCGCATCAGTGGAAGTATAGCGCGTAGCACTTGGGCTGCTGCTGCACCTGGGATCACGAGCAGCTGCTCCATTAGAGTTGTTATCCAAACCTGATGTTCGAGCACCGTCATTGTCAACTTGCGACACATGTATGCCAAACAATCTATAATGATTTAATTACAAGATTAGTTTTTGCTTTATTTAAGATATAAATGATTTAAATCACCTGTGTACTGGATAACATTGGATCCAGCTCCAACAATTTTGTCGACTAGGGTTTCAAGAATGGTACCACCTGCATCGTTTCTCTTCCTGGCAATTTTTTGCAGTATCTTTAAACCATAGTCCCAGGGCAAGTGTATCTCTGTTCCAGCTTTTTTTTCAATGCTTAGCAGTACAAATCCAAATTCAACCATACCTTTAAGTATTAACTGTCGATCTTTGTTGCTGGGGAAAAATTAAATTGGTAAAAGTTTTTTAAATGACATAATTCATTTGAATTTTTAAAAAATACCTGTTGTCAATAACTTGATTGATTGTGTCCATGATATCAAAATCGTCAGATGAAACACGTCGTAGCCAAGCACTATTATTTAAATATTCTTGTTCTTGAACATATCTTAGAAATGCTGCTTTCAAAATTTGTAAAGCTTGTTCCTCAAATAAGTCAGATAACAGCAATAACACTGACATAACAAAAGTATCAAGAATATATTCAGGCGCATTAACAATTGATTTAAGGCAGCGCATATATTCATTAGCCCCTTTTGAATTGTTAAGGGCTGATTGGTGTATATAATACAAAACTGTGCTTTCAGTCTCCTGCAGTTCTTTTAAAGGCACTTTACCAGAAACTGAAATTTTTAAATAATTTTTTAGTGCATATAAATGTTGAAAATATTTTTTATGCTTGATGCTCAATTAAATTATAATTTAATTACCAATTGATTCAGATTCTTCTTGGCTATTAGTATCTTCAGATGCAGCATCATAATTTTGAGTGAAATATTTAGCCAAGGTGGCAAATAACAAAGTACTATTATTTTCTGATCCTAGCTTTAACATTTGATGAGCTAAAGGAGGCAGTTCGTTAAGTTCCACAGACATTAATTTACTTGTTAAGGCTCTCATTATTGTTTCACAAGTAGCTTTATTGCTAATGTCAGCTGTCAATTCACTAAAATACAAATTTTAGTATAATTATTAATAAAAATAAAGTGAAAAATAATGAAATTCAAAAATAGAAACTTACACAAACATCTTTGCTAAAGATGTCAAAATCTTTGTATCCCAATCAATATCGCAAATTGACCTTACAATTGAAAGTTTATACTCTTTACCAGAAACATCAGAACCTCTATAATTAATTGA
>JAPYZE010009188.1:0-10782 GCA_030522805.1 Leptomastidea abnormis
GAGGTCTCGTCTGTTGAGAGTGCCAATCCGCAGGAGACCAGTGGCGGATAATTGGCTCCAGACCCCTCTCCACGACAGCGTCGCTGGCACGTGTATGATATTGGTGGCGCCAGTCGTCGCTGTGATGTGCTCCTGGATGTCAGGGTTGTCGGCGTACTTCCCCTTCTTTAACAGAAATGCGCGGTCCAAGTCAGTCTACTCGCCGACAACCTGAGCGTCAATCACCACTCCAAGATTGCCCATGGTGGCCACGAGATCGGGTTTTCGGAGGCCTTCCGAAATTAAAATTAGGCGATTTAACTACGCGCAGGGGCACTATTAATTTATGTGTTGGTGTATGTTAACAAGTTCGTTAAAATGCTTTTGCACTATCTTTTTGGAATGACGCATAAGGAAGGAGAAGTGTCATACAATATACCATAACGTTAATAAAAATAAAAATTACCAAAAATTTATAAGAGAATTCAATTTTACATCATACTGTTGAAATCATTTTCAATTAAAATTATTTAAACATATTATACACTATACAATAACGCAACATTTTAACATTTAAATGTATAAATTGCGTGTATTAAGAAAATATTATCAATAAAGTGATGCTCTTTCTATTTGCAATAATAATCATATTATTGGGATACTTTCTACTATTATTGAACTTCTAAGTTTTAGCAAGCACAATCCTTGTAAGTAAGAAGGTAAAACGATTTTGATAAACGACTGAGCGACGCCCGCTCTTCTGCACTTAATCTTGCTACTTCTCTAGCAGGAGCGCGTAACTGGTTGCCACCAAACGACAAGGCTCGGTACTACATTGACGGTAGGCAGGTTGACTACGAGCAGGGTCACTATTGATTCATGTAATGGTGTATGGTAATAATTAAGGTAGTTAGAATGCTTATGCACTAAGCTAACTTAAATAAAGCATAAGAAAGAAAAGGTTTCATACAACATACCGTAACGTTACATAAAAATAAAAGAGACCGAAAATTTATAAGCATATTTATTTATACATCATACTGTTAAGAAATATTTCCAATTTAAGTGATTTAAACATTTCATACACTATACGATAACGCGACATTGTGAATTGGAATGTATTAATTGGATGTATTTTGAAAACATTTTTATTCAAGTCATGCACTTACTATTTGCAAATATAAACATATTTCTGGGATACGGTATACCTGTATTGATCCTAAAAGTTTTCGCCAGCATGATCCTCGAAAAAACGGAAACAGAAGAAGGGAAAAAAACCTGATAATCGACCGAGCGACGCTCGGTTTTTTACACTTAACCTTGCTACTTCTATAGCGGGAGCGCCTGGCCGGTCGCCACCAAGTGACGAGATTCGGTACTTCATTGACGGTAGGCGGGTTAACTACGCTAAGGGCACTTTTGATTTATGTGTTGAAGTTTGGTAACAAGGTAGTTCAAATGCTCATGCACTAAGCTAACTTAAATGAAGCATGAGAAAGAAGAAGTTTCAGACAACATACTATAACGTTACATAAAAATAGAAGAGACCAAAAATTGATAAAAAATTTATTCATACATTTTACTGTTAAGAAATATTTTTAATTTAAGTTATTTAAACATTTTATACACTATACAATAACACGACATTGTAAATTTAAATGTATGAATTGCTTATATTACGGAAACATTTTCATTTAAGTCATGCTCTCTCTATTTGCAAAAATAAATATATTTTTGGGAAACTGTATACCTTTATTAAGCCTTTAAGTATCCGCCAGCACGATCCTCGTAATGAAGAAGAAAAAACGAGTCTGATGAACGACCGAGCGACGCCCGCTCTTTTGCACTTAATCTTGCGACTTCTCTAGCGGGAGCGCCTGGCCAGTCGCCACCAAGCGACAAGGCTCGGTACCACATTAACATTAGGTGATTTGACTACGCGCAGGAGCACTTTTAATTTATGTGTTGGTGTATGTTAACAAGTTAGTTAAAATGCTTATGCACTATCTATTTGGAATGACGCATAAGAAAGAAGAAGTGTCATACAATATACCATAACGTTAATAAAAATAAAAATTACCAAAAATTTATAATAAAATTCAATTATACATCATACTGTTAAGAAATATTTTAAATTTAAGTTATTTTAACATTTTATACACTATACAATAACGCGACATCGTGAGATTTAAATGTATGAATGGCATGCAATTTGGAAACATTTTCATTATTTCTATTATTCTATCCTATTTTAATATTATCCTATTCATCTAATTAAAAATTCCTGGATAGGGAAGGGGTAGAAAAGCTACTTTACATTTGCTTAGGCAAATACCTGTGGATTTGAAAATTCCTAACCTAGGATAACTAAGTGTTACTGCTTAAATCTTAAATCGACGCCTACGTCACATCACGTAAGCCAAAAAGCTCAGCTTCATTTTCTGCATATTTCACGCTAACAATGTCATAACAGAGAATAATATCTTGCTAATTTCTCTAGCAAGTAAAGTAAGATCCGGTCGAATGTCTTGAATTCAAGAAAATACATCACATTTTGCTAATCAGCTCAGTTTATCGGTGGTAATTATGTATAAGACAAATTAAATTTTTAATGGCGCTAGTATCTGTAAGTGTAACATCAATGACTTTTAGCGTTGTTTTTGCGGTCCTGGCTACGCCCATAGTTTCTGGTGTATGGGCCGTGATGCAGAATCTGTTAACAGCTCAAAAAAAACATGGAAATATTATTTCGTAGCCGTTTCCGCATCGCGGTTCCATGGTTCATATACCAAAAAGTTTGAGCCTTAATAATGGTACAAAGTATCCCAATAATATGTATATTTTTGCAAATAGAAAGTGAATGACTTTAATGATAATGTTTCCAATAAACATGCAATTCATACATTAAAATGTTAATGTATAGTGTATAATATGTTTAAATAAATTGAATTAGGAATATTTCTTAACAGTATAATGTATGAATAAATTTTCTTCTTAATTTTTGGTAATTTTCATTTTTATGTAACGTTATGGTATATTGTATAACACTTTTTCTTTCTTATGCGTCATCTCAAATAGCTTAGTGTATAAGCATTTTTACTACCTTGTTAACATACACCTACACATACATTTATAGTGCCCCTGCGTGTAGTCAATCCGCCTAATGTCAATGTAGTACAGAGCCTCGTCGCTTGGTGGCGACCGGCCAGGCGCTCCCGATAGAGAAGACGCAAGATAAAGTGCAAGAGAGCGGGCGTCGCTCGGTCGTTTATCAGCCTCGTTTTTATTTCTTCATTACGAGGATTGTGCTGGCAGAAACTTTAAGGCCCAATAAAGGTATATAGTATCCCAAAAATATGTTTATATATGCAAATAGTAAGTACATGTCTTTAATGAAAATGTTTCCAAAATACATGCAATTTATACATTTTAATTCACAATGTCGCGTCATCGTATAGTGTATAAAATGTTTAAATAACTTTAATTGGAAATATTTCTCAACAGTATAATGTATGAATGAATTTGTTTATTGATTTTTGGTAATTTTCATTTTTACGTGACATTATGATATATTGTACGACACTTTTTAATTCTTATGCGTCATCTAAAATAGCTTAGTATAGAAGCATTTTTACGATCTTGTTAACATACACCTTTACATAAATCAATAGTGCCCCTGTGCGTAGTCAACCCGCCTAAATCCAATGTAGTACTGAGCCTCGTCGCTTGGTGGCGACCGGCCAGGCGCTCCCGCTAGAGAAGTCGCAAGATTAAGTGCAGAAGAGCGGGCGTCGCTCGGTCGTATATCAAAATCGTTTCACCCTCTTACTTACAAGGATTGTACTTGCGAAAACTTAGAGGCTCAATAATAGTACAAAGTATTCCAATAATATGATTATTTTTGCAAATAGAAAGAGCATCACTTTTTTGATAATGTTTTCTAAATACATATAATTTATACATTTAAATGTTACAATGTTGCGTTATTGGTATAGTGTATAATATGTTTAAATAACTTTAATTAAAAATATTTCTCAACAGTATAATGTATGAATGAATTTGTTTATTGATTTTTGGTAATTTTCATTTTCATGTGACATTATGATATATTGTATGACACTTTTTCATTCTTCTGCGTCATCTAAAATAGCTTAGTATATAAGCATTTTTACGACCTTGTTAACATACACCAACACATAAATTAATAGTGCCTTTGCTCGTAGTCAACCCACCTATTGTCAATTTAGTACCGAGCCTCGTCGCTTAGTGGTAAACGGCCACGCGCTCCTGCTAGAGAAGTATTAAATTCAAGTGCAAAAAAGCGAGCGTAGCTCAGTCGTTCATCAAGTTTTTTCCCCTTTTATTTTCCTCGTCTTTACGAGGATTGTGCTGGCGGAAACTTTTAGGCTTAATAAAGTTATACAGTATCCCAAAAATATGATTATTTTTGCAAATAGTGAGTGCATGACTTCAATGAAAATGTTTCAAAATACATGCAATTCATACACTTAAATGTTACAATGTCGTGTTATTGTATAGTGTATGAAATGTTTAAATAACTCTAATTAAAAATATTTTCCAACAGTATAATGTATGAATAAACTTCCTCATTAAATTTTTGTAATTTTTATTTTTATGTATTGTTATGGTATATTGTATGACACTTTTTCTTTCTTATGCGTCGTCAAAAATAGCTTAGTGTAAAAGCATTTTAACTACCTTGTTAATATACACCTTTACATAAGTCAATAGTGCCCCTGCGCGTAGTCAACCTGTCTACCGTTAATTAAGTACTGAGCCTCGTCACTTGATGGCGATTGGCCACGCGCTCTCGCTAGAGTAAGTAGCAAGATTAAGTGCAGAAATGCGGGCGTCGCTCGGTCGTTTATTAGACTCGTTTTACTCTCTTCCTTACGAAGATCGTGCTCGCGAAAATTTTGAGGCTTAATAATGGTACACAGTATCCTAATAAAACAGGTGTTTCCTTGCGCAGCGCAAGGAATCACCTGAAATGTATAGACTTAAATGTATATCTCGTTTCTTGTTATAAAAGAGGTGTTTGCTGGCGCAGCGCAAGTAATCACTGACTTAAAATTTAAAAATAAGATTAATCATAATACAGATATTTTCTTGCGCAGCGCAAGGAATCACCTGAAATGTATAGACTTAAATGGATATCTTGTTTCTTGTTATAAAAAAGGTGTTTGCTGGTGCAGCGCAAGTAATCACTAACTTAAAATTCTAAAATAAGTCTGATCACAATACAGGTGTTTTCTTGCGCAGCACAAGGAATCACCTGGAATGTATAGACTTAAATGGATATCTCGTTTCTTGTTATAAAAGAGGTGTTTGCTGGCGCAGCGCAAGTAATCACTGACTCAAAATTTAAGAATAAGTCTGGTCAAAAAACAGGTGTTTCCTTGCGCAGCGCAAGAAATCACCTGAAGTTTATAGATCTTAAATGCATATATTGTTATAAAGGAGGTTTTTGCTGGCGCAGCACAAGGAACTACTTACTGGTTACTTTTAAAATAATTATATTAATATAAAAATGTGTTTGCTAGCGCAAGATATTACTATAAACTTATACAATAACCGTCGTTCATTTAAACAAAAACAACAACTTAAACAATGTACTTTAATTTTTTATTCGCTAAGTGATGTAGATACTATTGTATGTTTAATCAGGGTTGTTGAGCTAATAATTATCAAGGATGCCAGTTGGAAAGCGCAACCGCCTAGTGTGCGGGAGGTCGTCGGTCTGATCCTGACCCAAGCCAAGCGGGCTCTCGTACACATTTTACTTTTTGCGCTTAACACAGCGGAAGACCAAGTTCAAATCCTGGTCAAGTTTTTTTTTATTTATTGGTTTCTTTTTTTTAAAATAAAGCACATTGAATGATATCAATTATGCAATGCTAAAAAGAATAATATTAATCAGTTTTTTTTTATAAAAAAAACTTATTTTTACATATATATTGTTTTATTTTATATTCTCAATTCGATTTTTGTAAAATATAACACATATTGTTATTATTATTATTATTATTATTATTATTATTTTGTTGTTGTTGTTGTCGTTGTTGTTGTTAATGTTGTTGTTAATGTTGTTGTTAATGTTGTTGTTGTTGTTGTTGTTATTATTATTATTATTACTATTATTATTATTATTATTATTATTTTATAAATTGAAGCATTATTGTTAGGTAATTAAATTTCTAATTTTTACTTACTTACGTTTGGTATTTAAAATAATTTTAAAAAATATCGATAACCAAGTGGTCAGGGAGTACATTGTTTAAATTAAAAGACTAAAACTCAAGCAATTCATACCCAAGTAGACAGGGCGTAAATTGTTTGGATAAAAAGCTAAACACCAAATAAGTCTATTACCAAGTACTGACTACTTGGTTATCAACTTTTCGGGTGCTAAGATTTTTTTTTAAACAATTTACGCCCTGGCTACTTGGGTATTGACTTCTTGAGTGGTTGGCTTTTTATTTTAACAATATACGCCCTAACTATTTGGCTATGAAATGCTTAAGCGGTTGGCTTTTTATTTAAACAATTTACGTCTTAACTTCTTTGCTATCAACTGCACGGGTGCTTGGCTTTTTATTTATAACAAATTGCCCCCTTCCTATCTGTTCGGTTATTAAGTGCTTGGTAGTTGTTCATTTATTTATAACAATTTCCTCCTCACCCGCTGATTTATTAACTGCTTAGGTGGTTGTTAATTTATTTATAACAATTTTTATTACTGTTCTTAATACTTAAACCTTTATTTTTGTGATTTTTACTTTGATTTTTGTTGGAAAAAAATTTTGATTGTCCAAATAAATTATTTTTTTATTATAGATTTGTTTATTACTTATAAATTTGGTTTATCAATACAAAAAGCAAAAAATTTATTAAAAATTTTTTTTTTTATTATTTTGAAATTTTGAATCTTCTATTCAGTTTCGAAATTTTAACTTTTTTCCTGCCCGAGAGTAAATGACAACATTATTGACCTTAAAACATGGATAGAAATAGATTATTATGTTAACTTAAAAAATAATGACTTACACTGCGCCAGCTTCTTTTAAAACGATATTTTTTTCGTTATATGTTCGTTGAGTGATTCCCTGTGCTGCACCAGCAATCACCGCTATTATAACAAGATATCCATTTAAGTCTATACACTTCAGGTGATTCCTTGCGCTGCGCAAAGTAGTTGCAAACCCTACTTAAAATTCCGCAATTATTGGGATTTTTTGCAAATCTCTAGGTGAAATTTGTTCGCTGACTTCACGGAGCTAACATCCTATTATCCATTATCCTAATTTTTTGGTTTCTCCGGACTTAGTCCCTGCCGGTAAAGCTGACAGTCCCTGCCGTTGCCGGCATCGGATCCACTCACACGTACCCCCGGAGGAGGCCCTCGTCCCGTTATACACCGCGGTATGAACCTGCTCCAATGCCGGTAAGGCCGACATTCCCTTTCTCCCGGTCTACGGAATCCGCAACGGGTCCGTGGTTGCCCATTTCTCCGGAGGAGGTCCTCTCCGCGACCCGAGGTCGAGCAGGGGTGTCCTTGCTCCAGCCGATTAAGCCGACATTTTCTGCTTCCCACTCCTGGCACCGGAATCAATCGGATCGATGTGTTACTCCATTTACCTATAAATTTTACTAAACTACTGCGTCTCCCCATTAAACCCCCCACTGCTTCGCATTCACCCAAGACTCGGTAGCCTTGTGGAATAGGGAAAAACCCAGAAAATTTTCAGATGCGAAAATTTTTGGGGAAAAACCTATCCCGAAGCAGCCGGGGCCTTGGGGTTCCAATTCCAACCGAAAAAAAAACGTGGAGAAGTTAGGTTAATTATCATTTGTTTATTTCAAAATCAATTATTAATTAACAAATTACATTTTTTCCGTGTTAATGATATTTTATTCGATTCAGCTACCATTTCTCAATAAATCATCAAAGTTTCATTAACTTTTTTTCAATATTTACAAAAATATAGCAATTTGAAAAAACAAAAACATGTTTAAAATTTTACTGAAGCATTTTTAGTGGCCCGTTTCAGAAATTTTGACTCAATAGAAATCAAAATTCTTAAATTTCAAATGAAAATTCTTCGACAAGGCACTCCAATCAATTTTTCTTTACTTTACATGATAATTTTTACATTTCAAATCTAAATTTATTAAAAAGGCACTAAAATTGATCTCTTTTCATTTTGAACAGAAATTATATCACAAGGATAATAATTTTAGACAAAAATTCTGGTAGCGGACAACTTAGACCCTATATTTGACTTACATTATACCTGGACATAGTGAATATCACAAGGATAAATGATGTCAGACCAAAATTCTATTAGCAGACATCCTGGACGTAATCTTCGAGTACCTTATATTTGGACATACTTAATACTACAAGGATAAATTATTTGAAATAAATTCCTGTAGCGGACTACCTGGACATCATCTTTGAATACCTTATGCCTCGACATACTTAGTATTACAAGAATGAGTTATTTCAAACAAAAATTCCTCTTGACATCGTCTTTGAGTACCTTACACCCGGACATACGTAATATCACAATAATAAGTGATTTTAAACAGTAATTCCTATAGCGGACAACCTGGAAATCATGTTCCAGTACATTATATCTGGACATACTTAATAATTCAAGGATAAGTGATTTCAGACAAAAGTTTCTGTAGCAGACAACCTGAAAATCGTCATCGAGTACCTGGCACCTAGACAGAATACCGATATGTAAAAAAATATATATTATATGTTTATATTATTATTATGCTATAATAATAATATATTAAGAATAAAATAAAAATCAATTTAAATAGCGTCCTTCTAAAAGACAACCTGGATAGCATTATCGGGGACCTGGCACCTAGTTCAAGTGCTAGTAAAATCACTGGTCAACCTACTATGTATATAAAAATAATAATATAACAATCTTTAAGGGAAATGTTGGAAACAGGAAAACATTAAAAAGAAAAGATGTGGATGGCGTATGGCTAAACAAATTTTAATATGATGTAGATCCCAAAAAAACTATTTTTTAAAAAAAGGTATAAATTTTACGGCAAATTTGATGTGATTAACATTGCATTTATCAGCCGTTAAAGTAAGTGAGATCACAAACTATACGGCCAAGTTTTTATTTCAATTTTCGTGTAAGAAATGTACTTTGTTTTTTTGATTTGCATGTCCACTTTTGAATTCATTTTACGTTTTAGAAAACATACAAATAAATAAAATTAATCATTTTTTATTTTAATAAAAATTTACAAATGTAGAAATTCAAAAGTTGGACATGCAAATCAAAAAAACAAAGTAGATTTCTCACACAAAAATTGAAATAAAAACTTGTCCGTATAGTTTGTGATCTCACTTACTTTAACGGCTGATAAATGCAATGTTAATCACATGAAACTTGCCGTAAAATTTATACCTTTTTTTAAAAGGTAGTTTTTTTGGGATTTAACTACTTTTTAGGAAGTTTGTACACGCGAAATCAGATATTAAAATATGTGTTGCCTCTGCTACGCGGCAACCAATATTTTTTACTCCTATACACAAGTTAGAAAGTTAAGTATGTGACGGAGCATTGTAGCCCGCACATAGAAGAGATAGATATAGGCGCCAGGAGTCGCAAGCGCGCGTGTAATCGACAAAGAGAAAGAATAAGAGAAAGAGAGAGAGAGAACGAGAACGTACAAGTAGCGTCGCACAGATAGCGCAGTACCATGATAGCATAGCCAGTCGGGGAGACTCACTTCTTGACCGTAAGCAAAAGGAGACGGACATGGCTGAAAGCAACAGCGAGTCACAGGAATTGGAGAGGAGAGCGGTAGACGCAAGGGGTAGTAGCGTAGTAGACGCAAAGACGGAAGTCACCCAGGAAGTAAAGGTCCCGGCATGTCCACCCATCTCCATCAATATACAAGTCTGGCACTAGGTAAGCGTCTCTCTCTCGATTTCGATCCGCAATATATTGTAATAGCGAGCGGGCGGCAAGCAGCCGCAAGATAACGACCACGCGGTCCCGAACGCGTGCGAGTAAAACTATACACAAGTCCAATGTATATTCTGAATAAAGGTCATTAATATGTTTCACAATATTCAAAGTATCATTATTATATTTCACTCTGCATGCTAACTTGGCATCGTGCCACAAGTAGTTAAGTAGGCCACGCGCTCGCGGCCTCAGTGCACTTGGTCGGGCAACTGTTCTCCTACCTCTGTAGGCTGACACCACGCTACCGTAAATCGAAATTCAATAAAGCACGTTTTACTTTCTTACAAAACAGCTTTATTCATTTTTCTGGGTATCCCCCAGTACCTTGACTTCATCCCCACACCCTTGTTTTCATTGTTTTCTTTCTCTAGGCGCCTCTGTCAGCAGCAACATTGCTTCCAAGCAACGACGTTGGAGGTCGGACTACCTTCCCCGGTTCCCCAAGCTTCATCAGCTCCCGGCCACGGCAGTCCGCAGCTATGTCATCGTCGTCTGGCGGCCATCAGCAACACCGCAGTGGCCAGCACGCAGACTGAGGGGCCGGAGAAAAAGCAGACCGTCGCAGTTTAGACGAGTGCCAGGCCTCCGCTTACTACTTGTCGACGCTTGGTCTTTCGCATCACAACCCAGACGTCGCCGACTCTAACCTTGGCTCCAGCGCTGTGCAGTCAAAGGATAATTTGTTTATTTTAGTGTTATCTATAACATCTAATAATTTTGAGAGGCAATTTTTTATTATTGTTATTGCAAAATGGAAAAAACCGCTGAA
>JAPYZE010009196.1:0-12702 GCA_030522805.1 Leptomastidea abnormis
TTTTTGAGTTCAGGAACCTTCAAAACGTCAAGAAAACCAAAAAAAACCAAATCGAAAATTTTCACCGTTACAAAGCTTTCTCTTTGAGAAAGCAAAACGGTCATACACCTCACGTATCGAAAACTCATACACCGGCTGCTCTGGCTAAGTATACATACTGCAAGTCCTCCCCCTTTTTTTCTGGCCGCAGACTCTCTCCGTTACACATGCAATCGCACGCTTGGTAATATAGTAGTAGTAGTAGTAGTAGGGGTAGTAGGGGTAGCAGATGTCGAAGGTCGTACAGTACGAATTCAATAAGGGCTAGACCGAAGCGCATCTAATACACGGGTTTGATGATGTAAGAAGGGGGGAAAAAAAAGAAAAGAAGGGGATACTAGTATAAACGTATACCTAACCGATGAAATATCGTTTCTCATTTTTACTTTTTTTTTTCTATATGGTTGTGTAACTATTCGCTTTTTCACGCTTTTCTTAAGCTTTTCACATCGGTTATGTTCTTGTCGTCATTTATAAAGTTAATACATTGTGGATACCATTTTCTTGCAATTCTAGTTTATATTTCTGTTTAGAGAGAAGATCTTGAATTTATTAAAAGCGTTTTAGTTTAGTATTTAGAAAATGAGCGCTAAATAAACTTGAAATGAAATGCATTTGTCTATTCAATGGTTTCGTTAAATTACCAATAAATCGTATATCGATGGTGATCATTTGTTTACGTTCCTTTTTAATGGCTTTCAATTACTTTTACTTTGCTATATAATTAATTGGCAAATCGTTACGTGTTGTTATATTAATTTTACTCATTAGATAGACAAACTTTTTTCCTTATAAACTAACTACTGTGTATCATACTGAATATTTGACTTATTCTAAAATAAATACATATCTTATTCAATTATTCTAAAAATTCAAATAATTAAAAAATTCGCATTTGGATTCCAGCCTTACTTGACTCCACTTGTAATCGCAAACAAAAAATTCAAGACTTCCCGCTCAAACTAAAAATTAAAAAATATTTTGTTCTTTTCAAAACTTGAAAAATAACTCCACACACTTTCTCTTTTTCTCTTTCTCTCTCGCAGTAAACATTTGCACGCGCCTTCTATAATTGCATAAATAAGATCTAGCTCAAATTTGCTCTCCATTCCCCCCCATACTCTACCCCACATTTCTCTCTATTGCCAACCCTCATCTCTCTCTCTCTCTCTCTCTCTCTCTCGAGTTCGATCCATTTTCTCATTAATTCCTTATTCACAGATATATCCCACTTTCTCTCTATCACTCTATCTCTCTCAGTCTCAGTCTAGCTCTATCCTACAAACCACCCTCTCTTTACACTTTGCTCAACTATACGCTTATATACATATATAAACACATACATACATATACGTGCTTCATGATGTGCTCCCGGCTAGCTTTCACTCTAGGGAATCGATGACTATACGAATATAGCTTGCGCAATATACAGACACGCGCCTACTATTACTACTACTACTACTCGATTCGTCTTTTTTTTTTGGCTATGTGTATGTATGTATATATACAGTTGTAAGTCTGAGATGGGGAGTCGGAAGGGGTTGCGTCGAGTGTGTGCGATTAACGCGTTGTACATTTCTTGTTAATTCAGTTACGGGCCCTGTCGCGCTTTTGTAATAAGGATTATCAAGTTTGATTGCTTTTGCTTTACTATAAGGATACTATAAGGGATGAGAGCAGATGAAGTTTGATCTTTGTGAATTACAGACCTTTTTTTTTTTAAATAATTTACATTCTTTTTTTAGTTAAATTTTTTTTTAATTTCCATTTTTTTAACGGTTTGATTAAAAAAAAAAAAAAAACTATTTTTTAAAGACGTTGAATTAAGAAAAAGTCGTTACAAATAAACCCCCAACACATGCCTATAATAATAAGAAAAACATAAGTCATATACACATCGTACAAACAACCAACATCTCAGTCACACACATTTAACTTACCTTTTCATATCCATTCCCTTTTGACCTCCCAGTAAGAAAAAAAAAAACGCAAAACTGACAGATCGCGAGCCTTTCATTAAAAATCGCGTTAGCAATCATCTATAAGCGTTTATGTAGTATATATATATCATGACCCCCGGGTGTAGCCGCGTGTACGCCCTCGAAGGTACATATAGGGCCCCTTTTTCGTATAGCCACCGTGTGTGGCTAACAGCTGCTAAAAGGAAAGTCCAGGGGGTTGCTTTATAAATAATTGGCGAGGAATACAGAGAGAGAGAGAGAGANNNNAGAGAGAGAGAGAGAGAAAGAGAGAGAGCCACGTGAGCCTGTAATTACAGTGGCTTTGCCGGAAAACCGATGTTGAACGGCTTGTGGTAGTGGGTGTATGACTATGTGTGTTATATATATACACATGTGTATGTACATACGTTGAACGCGATTTTTTTCTTTTTCAAACTTGGTGAAACTAAAAATTATGGTTTTAATGGATACAATAGTTATTTTTTTTTTTTTTTTTTGCATAAAGCAGATGTTCAGATGTTACGTAATAATAAACGAAAATTTCAACTAGCTTAATTTTACCTTTAAAAAAAAAGAATAATTATTATATTACAAAACAAAAAGAAAAAAAAAAGTAGCAAAATGAGCAAAGAGTCACGCTTGGTAGGTACTTAAGGCTCTATCTCTCACACACGTATAATAATTATCAGTAAATTTTATTGACGTCTTTAATTATTCATCATTCACATTCTATCATTCTATATGTTACCAGGCTTACTAGTTACAAACCCGGTAACTAACATTAGAAATTAATTTTAATCGATAGCCCAGTACACATACACACACATATATTTATAGCCCAAGTGGCAATTAAGTCAATTACGCGTGTCCAGTGTAATTACACTTGGGACCCTAATTGCGGACGTATAAGTATAAATAAATATATATACTTATTATATTTCTTTTTTTTTCTTTTTTTTACGATTCAATTGTTTTGGCGTTGATTCGTCGACTCGATTGCATTAACTAATAAAAGTTTATAAAATAGCTTGTGATACTTTATTTTGCTTTCTTATTGATCATAAATATTTTATTATAATAACAATTGTTCTGCATATTCAAAATTTTTTTATATGTATACCTCAATTTGAGCACTACAGATTTGTTGATTAAAGGCCAGGCTTTATAAATTATTCACGATAAATTCGAGTTAATGGTGAATAATTACCAGCAATATTTATGTGAAAAAAAAAATTCCTAAATTAACGATTAAATAAAATGTATAAAAGCTTTGCAGTGTATACATAAATTATTGATTAATTAATGGACCCATTAAATTGTTATTAGCTAAATGAAAGCGGATCCACAAAAAAATAATGGCCGTTATAAAAATAAATATCGTAAAACAGAATTTAAAAATTTATTAAATTTATTTATTTTTTAAACATACAATTTTTTATGCAATTAAATTTTACTTTAATACTAAATTGTTTCCAAAACAATATCAATTTTTAAATTAACTACAGAGTAATCCAAATATTTAAAATAATCTTCTATCAATTAAAACAAAATATATTTCTTATAACCAAAAAAAAACAAACCATCTAATTCCTGTTACAGATGAGCCATCCAGGAATGGAATCCTTAGACATGCTGGACCCAGCGAATTCAATGACAACCCTAACCCCAATGTCAGACGGTTCAAGTGGAGGTGGTGGTGGTGGTACAACCGGTAACAATCCAAGTCACCACAGCGGAATTCACGGTCCAAGCGTCTACAGCGGGATGAACGGTATGATGGGTCACCACCACCACCACAGTCAAATAAGCAACAACATTCACTCGCATCATCATCCAGCAATGGCGGCAGCTGCAGCAGCCGCAGCAGCAGCGGGTTTACATCCAGACGCTGACACGGACCCACGAGAGTTGGAAGCATTCGCCGAGCGATTCAAGCAACGACGTATCAAACTCGGGGTCACGCAAGCCGACGTGGGCAAAGCCCTTGCCAACCTGAAGTTACCGGGTGTTGGCGCCCTCTCGCAATCGACGATCTGTCGGTTCGAGTCGCTAACCCTGTCCCACAACAACATGATCGCCCTGAAGCCTATACTTCAAGCCTGGCTGGAAGAAGCCGAAGCTCAAGCGAAGAACAAACGCCGTGACCCAGACGCACCCTCGGTACTACCCGCTGGTGAAAAGAAACGCAAGCGTACGAGTATCGCCGCACCGGAGAAACGATCGCTCGAAGCTTACTTCGCGGTACAACCAAGGCCCTCTGGTGAGAAGATAGCAGCGATAGCCGAGAAACTTGATCTAAAGAAAAACGTCGTGAGGGTGTGGTTTTGTAATCAGCGTCAAAAGCAGAAACGTATGAAATTCGCGGCTCAGCATTGACCCGAGGCTGGCTTGTGACAGCAAAACTGACTGTACCAACCGCCTAGTCTCGAACCCAAACCAGAACCTCTTGGCGAATATCAGGGCTGGCCCTGAATTATTCGTTGATTATTTGAAAAAAGGTTTGTGGATTGGTCGAGATGATAGAGGGAGGCTACTGTAGCGCTGGAAAAGTATTGAAAAATTATATAGTTTTAATTATTTTTTTTTTTTTTTAACAAGGTTGATTATTATGATACGTGATGTTTTTTATACATTTGATTAATTACTTGTTTCATACGTACTAATTATCAAGTTTAAATTTATCAAAAATCTCTTAACTTAAGTTTTTAAGAATAACTATAAAGTTTCAGCGTGTATAAGTGGTGTTCGATTCTAAAGGCGGTTCTGTGTATATATAAAGTCACATATTGTCATTGTCACAAGCAACTCTCGTCATAATAATATGTATATTCAAACGTGTACATTTTTATCGCTCGAAACCTTATTGATTGATCATCACCATCATCATTAAATCTGTCAGCTTGTATATATTGCGATAATTGCGTAAACTATACAATATTACTATTATACGAAATCTCGTTCTATTTCTTAACGCAATCTACGTGAAAATCGAATATTACGTCTCAAGACAAGTTTGAGTCTCGTCAAATCTTATCGTCAGTCAGGTACAAGTGAAATTGGAAAAATTAAGTCGAAAACCAAGACAGAGAGAAGGATAATCGAATTGTCGATACACATACACACAGGCATATACACGTACATATATAGAAACAGAAGTCTGTAACTCTCAAGACGCGAGGCAAGCCTCACATTTCTCATTATTTATTAAGAGATCGATGTTCCCTAACCCGACCTTCTCTTTTTACGATAAATTTGTGCTTTACCACGATATCGTCTTGATTTTATATTGACTTACAATATACTTTAGTATACGAATAATTGCATTAAAAAAACGTACTAACAAAAAAAAAAATCAAACAATTTTTTTTTTTTTTAAATTTATACAAAATTACAAAAATTTTATTTCAATTAACCAATCATTAAATCACAATAAAAAAAATAAAATCAAGAATACATTATATCAAACTATATCTAACACAATTCGCAATCAAGTCGTCTCTCAATTCTCAATATAACAGTATATACACAGCCCTGAAAATGCAAGCGAACAACGAGGCTTCGATGTACATACATACATACATACATACATACATACCATACTCTACTCTCTGCAAAATCGATCGTCCGCGGAAAAGCCAAGCTTAGTCGTATGCAGTATAGCTGTTCTCTCGTGCCATGTGTGTGTGGGTGAGTGTGCGCGCACAAAAATAAATCCGCGGCTTCGCGTTCGCGCGCCACTGCAGTCCATCGATCGAGGTGATAGGTGGATAAAGTATATGTATGTATATATGTATGTGTGTGTGTGTATATATGTTCATATACACACATACTTGTGGAAAATGTGAGAGAGAAACTTGTGCGCGAGGCGCAATTTCGTATAAATAGCAGTGATGGGGAGGAGGAGAAAGAGGAGGAGGTAGTGTCAGGCAGCAGTAACAGCACAGATAGCGCGAATCAACGCGAATTCGTCCTTGGTAAAACTGATGTGTCTGTGTGTTGTTCTCTATAGTAAGCTCTGATCGATTTGATTCTCATATTTTTTTCTTTTTTTTTCGCTTTGATTTAATTGTGGAATGACCTTAATGAATTTAATTTGATTAATTCCAAGAAAAAAATTGGAGAAATTTCAAGGGATGATTTTTGACGATGATGAAGTATGATATAAGAAAATGAAGCAGTGAGAGGAATAGAGATCAAAATTTAAGTTAAGGTGAGACGTAATCTGAGAAAGTTAGAGCGGGTATAATTTGCAAACATTACAAGTGAAATTGAAAGCTTACGTCAGGACTCGCAACAATACAAGCTAAGCACAACGTATGTGTTTAGAAAAAAAAAAATAAGTGCCGAGACGATTATGTTACATACGATTCAACCAAAAAAAAAAAGACGAGAGATAAAAAAATAAGCAATTAATTTATTGCAAAGTAAAAAAAAAAAAATAATAAAAAGAGAAAAAAAAATTTTATTAAAATACGAACAAAACAGATTAAATTTTTTGGAAAGTACAACTCGAAACATATATATAAATATAAATATATTATTATAATTATTATTAATCATTGCGTAGTGTGAAACAATATTGTTACATATATATAAAAAAAGGAGTTGTATTGCAACGACTCCTCGAAAGTGATATTAAACCTAATTGACATATATATTTATGACGTATGGAAAATACTCGTATGAGCGTTTATGTATGCATGTATGTATGTATGGGTGTGAAATGTACGTATGTGTATGAAAAAATGACTTTAGCATCGAGTATAAATATATATCTAACATATAATACAGACACACACACACACATACACAAAAATACTGTTCTTATAGCTTCAAGAACTAAAGGTGAAGACAAGACCAGTCGTATGTATAATATAGAGTAGCTTTATATCTACGAAAGAATATGATGCTGGTATATGTGATAATGAAGAGAAAAAAAATAGCAAAGAGAGGAGTTAAAGGTGGGTGTGTTCCGCGCACTAGTAGTGATATCGGACAATCAGTGACACACATAAATATGTATGTACACATACACACACACACTCACCCTCACGTAAATAATATACACATGAAAACACACACACACACACAAACAGACAATTTACACATAAGACTGTATAATATAAATATTATATCTAAGCAGAAAGCAAGCAATACCCTTAGATCAATAATATCAATAAAATAGTATAATACTAATGATAATTACTAGTCGAGGTTTCGCAAGCTCTCTATGGCACAAGCTATGAAACTTAAAATTCTTAAATTTTTTTTTCTCTTACCCAATCTTAAGTAATTGTGGGAGAATAAAAAAAAAATAAATAAATTAAAGGACCATCGAATCATCGATCGAAGATAAATTGAAGATGATCTTTTAGCGTATACATATATATAATTATAAATATTATACGCCTGCGATTGCGAGAGAACAAAACGTTTTAACATATAATATGCTGTATATAGTGTAGAGATTAAGTATTTTATAAGTAAAAAATAAAATAAAAATAAGAATAATTATTATTAAGGAATACGAGAGCTGATTTAGCTGCGATTATTTGCAGTTTAAAAAGCAGAGCTCTTATGTACATTTAGGTAGATGAAACAAAAAAAAAAAAGTGAGGGATGAAAATTATTAGTGCAATATAGTCATTGTAGTAAGTTTATTGTCGAAGCTCTATATATTGTTTGTCTTTTATTACGAGATTACGATGTTGATAATACAATATGTCAATGTTGGGATCATTTTTTATCTTTTGGCTCTCGCTTTAGCAATAACGAGTTATTACTCTGTCTCCCAATCCCCCCCTTTTTTTTATAAAAATATCTTTGGTTTATTATGCTTAAGAATTTGTAAAAAAAAGGGGATGTGTTGGTGTACAGCGAGAGCTTGGAATTGTACAAAAAGTAATTTAATTTTTTTCTTCAATTTATTTGTTTTGTTGTATTGTAAAATTAAATGTTTTTTTTTCAAAAGTAAAAAATAAAAAAAGAAAAATTAACGAGGAAAAAAAAGAAGTATAAATGTATATATAAATATATATATGAAAATTATCGATTATATTAATATAAATTGCATGCTTGTTGATAATTGCGCAGTTCGAATTTTATAAATTATACTTATAAATTATTAGATTGTGAGTTAGAGATTATGAGAGAGAAGAAGGTAAGGAGTAATAAAAGTCGACGTTTGAGGGATTGAATAGACTTTAATCTCCTAAATAAAAAAAGCAATTTTTCGTCGGATGATTTTTGTAATAATAATATTAATAATTATAATAAAGTAATTAAAAATAAAGAAAAAAAAATCAAGCATTTACTTGTATGCTACAATGTATTTGTGCGGAAAAATATTTTTTTTATCTTAACGCTACAGATCTATATAACTATTATTTATAATAGTTAATTGAAATTTTTAAAAATCATACATAATGAACTCACAGAAAAAATAAGAGTCTAGAAAATCAAGAAGCCTAATTTTTCTTTAATTCCAAAAAATTTTTATTAACATTATAAATTTAAATTCACTTTTATTGATTTTCAATAAATCATCTAATAAAAATATTTTTCCTCACTTTTGCAAAATGACGAGGTATTCTGTCAGTACTTATTATCACAGGGTAACAAGTCATTATTATCATTGTAATGCTTAATAATTTTAATTTTGTACAAGTGGAAGCTGCCTTAATTATTGTGCAGTTTAACAATTTTTGTGAAATGTAATAATTTGTTGATTCTCTTAAAAATTGCAAGAGATTTTAAATTTGAAATTTATTCATCAAGCAGATTACTCAATTCTCTTCGTCTTTCTAATAAAATAAAAATGCTAATGTAATTTATTCTTGAATCATCTGAACGATATTAATATTATTATTATCATTATTATTATTATTATTATTATTATTATTATTATTATTATTATTATTATTATTATTGTTTGCATATTGTTTTGTTGATTTGAATAATGTTATTCGATTGAAATTTATTGTTTAAAAGCTTAAGTAAGTCTTTAAAAGCAAAAAAATTTTGTCTAAGGTATCCAAATGATTTAGACATTTTTATTTTTCAAACGATTAATAATAGTTTGGATTGCTTTGTTTAAGTTTTGTAAAAAAAAATCTAATCTTAATTTTCTAAATATTAATTTAATATTTAAGCAATAAAATTAAAAAATTGATATAATTTTATTAGCTAGACAATGAGAAAAAAAACCAAATTGTGGCAAAAAAAACCAAAGATATAAAAATGCTTACATTGCTCGCAAAGAAGCATAAATTTAAAAAATTCGTGCTCAACGACAATTATTAATTAATAAAACAAACAGTATTGATAACAAAAAGAATATTTAAATAAAATTTTAAACTTATCAGTGCGAAACAATTGAATACGAAAAAAAAGTAAAAAAAAAAAATACTACAAAAAGCCAAAATGAATTGTTAAGAGTGAGTATTAGACAAGTGTCTCACTCGTACAGATACTATACGGAAACATTTAATTGTAAAAACGAAAATTTTTTCCGTTCTTGTATTAGCAAAAAAAAAAAAAAATTAATCTCAGACATTTTGAAAATTTAAATCTAGTCACATCTCACTTACTTACGCGTAAAAAAAAAGAAGTTTGTATTGTTATCAGTAAGCGTACTCATAGGTTATATATTTGTTGAATAATTTTTTGCGTCTCGCATAAAAATTCTCATTTGTAATCCTATTCTTACAATGTTTTATTCAAAAAAAAAAAAAAATAAATAAATAAAATAAAAATTCTCGGCTGGATTTATCCACATTTGCGATCGTAATCCTTTTACAAAAATCTCATATAAATACGCTGAAAATTTTCTTTCCCAACGAACTGTACATAATATTAAATGTTATTATAATAGCGAATTAATACGTTTCAACGATTTTTTCTATATAATTCTTAAAACTAAAGCCTTCTCTCACCTTCCACTCTCGCTCTTCCTCAAAATAAATAATTGGCACATTGTGCATTTGTACACGTACACGTCAAAAGAAAAACAGCAAATTGGTTCAATCTTATGCTACCAGCTTGAGATAAAGAGGAGAGAGAGAAAGAGGAAAGTTGAGAGAAGGAATGACTACCGGCAGAAGTCTCTTAGCCTAATGCCATTGTAAATCGTGCGTGCGATATAAATAAATAATTATATATAGTAATTAAGAATACCCCCCCCCTTCTCCTCCTTCTCCCCCTACACACTTTTTTCAAGGAACATACGAGTGTATTGAAGACATATCAATAAACGATTAAGAGCAAATAAAAAATAAAGATATAAACTAAATAATAATAATAATAATAATGAGAAAAAAAAAAGAAAAAAAAAAGGTTAATGCAACAAAAATATATTAGTTGAATGGTCTATGACAGCGTAGAAGTTTTAAATATATAAATATTATACATATATCGCGAGATGTGAGTATACAATGATTATATGATAAATTGGCGCGTCAACTCGAGATTATGACTGAAGCTGTGAAGATTTCAAGAATCTTTGCGATTTAATATTAACGCGAAGATGGTGTGTGATTGTGTGATTTTATACTCTGATCAGTGATTGATGGTTTTATTGGACAATCGTTTCAGAAAAATGAAAAGGAGAAGACGTAATAATATGTCGGTCAACTTGAGTTTGCGCGTCGAAAAAAAGAGAGAGAGTGGAAGGAGAGAAAAATTATTATAAACGACGATATTATAAGAGGGTCGAGAAAATCGAGCAACGATGAGCTCATAAATACCCATTAAATTGTACATATCATGTGCCATAATTCATTTTTTTTCCATAAAAACTTCGTGTCCAACTTTGTTCCAAGTACCTACTCAACTATAAATACTATAATATAATAAAATAAATCTCGATGTTATTGATAACAAAAAAAAGAATAATATTTGTTTTATTTATTTTTTCGTTTTTGTTTATGAAGACTCCTATCCTATTTTCCTTTAAGTTAATTTATATTTTTTATTTTATTTTTAATGAATTTCATTTTAATATTACAAAATAGTAAAAAATGGTACACTTTTTATTTTGAGATTTAATAAATGCAAAAAATTATTCAACATCATTTATATTATATGCAAATCAACATATTTTAATTCTGGATTTTTTCGAACATTTTTTATTGAATTTAAAAATAAATTTCATTAAATATCTTATATATTAATTTTGCAATATTTTTATTAAAAAATAATTCACAAACTACGTATTGCTAAAGTAATTAATCAATTATATCATAACACGAAAACTTAATTACAATAAATTATCCATTCATAAAAATCAAAAAAAGCTTTGACCTAAAAAAAGAAATAAATGAAAAATTTTCATTCAATATACTTATAATAATTTTTAATTCCATTACAAAAATAACGAATTTCAATTATCAATTCGTTCACAGTAAGTTTAATTATACATCAAAATTCGATATAATAGATTACGAATTTAAAATTAAATTTTCTAGACACCATCTACTGAATAAACAATGAAATTTAATCAATTGGAAAATGTCCGAAGACAGTTAGTATATAGAGATAAAGATTATTTGACGCTTTTGGATGCAGAAATAAAACAGTTGATAGTTTATTAAAGTCGGTCGAGCGTCTAGACAACGATCGCCTGGAAATGTAATTCAAAATTTAAATATTCCCGATATAATTAACTCTTGCAACTACGAAAATATATCAGTTGTAGAGAAGGGAAATTTAAACTAATAAAGTATACAAGACGGACGTCGCGTCGTCTGGCTCGTCGAATATTTTTAATTTGATTTATAATATATATCTCTTTCTCTCGGTTGCTTGACACCACTGTCCTCGTTTTATAGCGATCGCGCTTCATTCATTGAAATTCGAATAACACGGCTTTTTAATTTTTAATTGCTGCATAAAAAAAACGTTTTTTTTTTTTACTTTGTCTCTATGGCTTTAACTTTTTTAAGCTTTGCTATTCTTGTACATAAAGCTATGCTTTCTTTAATTTCTTTATACGTCGATAAATTAATCAACATTGACTTTTTTTAAATCTTATGAATATAACAAATCATTGAAAAGTTCATCATTAGTAATGAACAAAAATTCAAGCAGTTTTTCATATGATTCATTAATATCATTTCTTTCTTTTTTTTTTAGAAACTAACTTATACAAAAAAATTTTTTTTAATCAACACTAAGGTAAGTAAATTAAATTATTACAAAATCAAAATTATAACAAACACATCCCAACACATCTCAATAATCATATCAAAATTCAGATTAAAATAATCACTGTGTAAAAAAATCAATACACTCATAAACTATATCATAACTCAAATAGCCAATTACACCAAACAAACATATCTCAATCTAGTCAAATCTCCATACACAGACAGCAAACAATATATCACTAGACACAAAAAGAAAGAAAAGAAAAAAGTAAGCACATCTCAAGTAATACAAAAGAGAACCTTCTCAAGTTCTTCAGTGTCGCCTAATAAGCGTCATAAAAAGCTCGCTCGATCGAAAGTCTGTCTAGTTTACAAACCAGGACATGCCAAACTCTATAAAAAAAAAGGATCTTTACGCACGAAGAAAAGAGAAAGAGGACTGGTACCGACTAATTGGCGTACAGGGTAAACAGGACGTGAAACAGCTAACGCAAAGAGAGAGAGTGAGTCGAACTCTATACACGAGCTTTGATAGCTACTGGCCTTCTCTCTCTCTC
>JAPYZE010009200.1:0-10233 GCA_030522805.1 Leptomastidea abnormis
ACATAATCTCTTACCGCTATTGAGAGCCAAGCTCCATCAGCTAGCCGAGTCTTCATACTTAGGGCAATGTATATAGTATCCAAGCTGCATCGGCCCCTATATTGCCTTTCGATTTTCTTCATTCCATGGAACGGCAAAATGCTTTTGTTGTTAATTAGAGCCGCCTACTATATAGCACATTCATATTTTTCTTCTTCTTGTTTCCATCGCATTTCATAGTATCTGCCTACAACTTTTTTTCCACTTATTTAGACATATCAATATCAATCATCAAACTTATTAATTTTATTCAAAGTTTATAAGCGAGCTATGATTATTTATCAAATGCAACGATAAAAAACCGACAATTTAAAATATTATATGCGTATCAATCAGCTTATCAACTTGAAGCAATCGCCAATATCGTACCTTTTATCGAGTATTATAATATGGCATTAGATCTCTCTACAATCTCATGTAGAGAAGCGTCAAGAAGGATAAAGTAGACTGGGAAGGGTGTCATTCTCTCGACTAAAAAGGTAAAGGCAAGTGATAATGATAGAATCCTCTTATCCACGGGATCTAGAATAGTTAGCAGCATTCTTTTTGTTTTATGTCATCATCAACGCGTTTCGCTCATTCATGACAAATTACACGCAAGTGCTCAACAAGAAAAAGGAGAGAGAAAAAAAGAAATAAATGAAAAATAAAATAAAAAAAACAGAAAAAAAAGGAAAATAAGTAAGAAAGCTGGACGGCCGATATGTATAGCGTAGCGGAAGAAAGATAGAACGTAGAGGAAGGGGGAGGGGGGGTATCGAATTGCGTCGGCTCAACTGACGCTAATGCTATCGCGACGTCCATCAGGATTACACGCTCTCGCTGCTGCTGCTTCTGTTAGTGAACCGCAATATCAAGTTTGTTGTGGAGGAGTCCGCCTTTGATCGGCCGTCGAACGCGTTCCGCATACGTATTAATACCCGATGACAAGCTGCTCTCACGCCTTTCGACTTGCAATCAGTTTTTTAGCCAACACAATCCAGCCGAATACATGTGACTTCCAACGCTAAAGGAGTTCAAGGTCAACGCCACTTGTTACCTACACCTCATGTTTTTCAATATATATTATCTAAAAATTGGTCCTGCTGGAGTACTGTTATTGTATTTGGTTTTCTGAATTATAAATTATATCTTTGTTTATAGTTTATCATAACTTTTATATTCTGTTATTTATTATTATTTATTTTTTTATTGTTATTATTATTATTATTATTTTTAGAATGTAATATAGTTATTTTAAAAATTATTTCCATATATATTATATACCTAAGTTTCAACCCTACAAAAAAAAATTTTTCAAAAAACTTGCTTAAAATTTCTATTGAAAAAATATAATATAAAAGAGAAAGTCCAAGGCCTATTGCCACAAAAAAAAGTACACGTTAGAGTCGGAAAAAAATGTACCTATAATAAAAAGTGTTATCCTGACCGCAGAGAAAAAAAAGGATGCTAGCCTGATCTAACTGTAAAGTATTCTCTATTCAACCCTCTCTCAACATCAGGTTAAACGTCGATCACGCTCCAAGAGTATAAACGTAGGTACACAGAAGCGCGCGTAATAATAACTCGCGGCTTCAACAGAATTCCATTCCGAGTTGCGATATACATATATACCGTTCCAGCCCTTTATTTTGCCTCTCTCCCCCTTTTTTGCCTCCCTTGTACATATGTATACATATTTTTAGGTCGATGGGTATAAACGGGTCCTCCACCTCCTCCTCCTCGTCCTCCTTCTTCTCCGGCTGGCAGCAAAGCCTGTTTCGGTCGCCCAGCTGGTTGCGTCAAACTTGCTTCTGTTGCTGCTGCCGCCGCCGCCTGTTTGTTCAGATTTACTTAATATCCACAGCAAAGCTGCTGCTCACCCAGCAGGAGCAACAACTACCCTGGGCACTTTTGTCGTTGGCATTTTTGCCCAGGCAAGAGAAAAAAATAGAGAGAAAGAGAAAGAGAGAAAGCAACTTAACGTGCATCGCCCGACACTTCCGGTTAAGCCGGTAATTCCTGCGCACACATACACCGCCTTTTTTTTACTTGTCTCCGTTTTCTTGGGCTTCTGGTTGGGGCACAATCACATTTTTGTTACGCAGGGACTAAAGAATGCGATGATCAAACAATCCATATGATGTGCAAGATACAGTTGAATTTGTAAAAAGCCAATAGGCAAATGGAATTTGTCTTTTAAGCGCTTGTAAGTTGTAGAGAAATGATTTTTATAAATTTTTTCATAACTTATTATTTCGTTGGAACATATACAATGTAAATAAGTAAACAAATTTCAATCAAACAGATACTAAATTTAGTGCTGATCAACATTATTTTGTTGTACACACGGCAGCAGGCTTCAAATTATAATAGTATTGGAAGCAGAGAACAAAAAATACCGTGGATTAAATAAAGCGAAGAAGAAGAAAAAAAATAAAACGCAGGCCGTAACCCGAGGCGCCCGTTGAGTTGTCCTCGGCGCCATTTTCAATGTTCGGCTGCGTTGCTATATATTACAGAGAAAACGACGAGATGAGCTGCCGGTGGTGCGGCATATAAAGAAAGAGATTCTATGCCTTTTGCTGCTCTTTAGCTTGGGGTGCAAGCTGCGAGTGCAGTGGCCCAAAAATCAAAAGTCTCGCTGATGCAGGTGGGCGCTTCTCCGTTAAAATACTGCAGTACAGAGGAGCCGCGGCGGCGGCGGTGGCAGGTACACCTCGTGATGCCTCTTTCTCCTTTTCTTCTTTTGCGCGCATTATCCACTCCCGGCCCCGCATATATAGCAATGTAGAACCCGAAGGCCATTGTATACTACTCAAAAATGTGCCTGCGTGCGCGCGTGCGCGACAAAACGATCCACTTGCGCACGCGTACCTTGATGAATGGAGCATAAGTTGTAGTAGTAGTAGTAGTAGGTAGTAGGTAGTAGTAGTAGTAGAAAAAGAATAAAAAGAAGAAGAAGAAGAAGAAGAAGATGATGAAGAAGAAAAAGAAGAGCGAGGTTGTGTCGTCGCTTCTTTCTCCCCTCTACCTCTGTACTGGTCTCTTTGATACGTGTCAGCTTGTGTGCACAGGAGACACCGGCTCTCTTATTTAGAAGCAGCTTTGGTTTTGAAAAAAAATATAAGGGGTATCTCGACGCCGCAGCATCACTTGTACTTTTTCTCTCCCGAAGACTCACAGGATTAGCTTAACCATACTACCTATACATTTATTAGAATAACATATTTTTAAATTATCATTATAATATTTTTCTTCTCGTCCCTTATTTCACTTTTTTTTATAAGCGAAATTATATATTTGGCTAAAAATAAGATAAAATTATTTTAACGATTAATGAAACTGCACACCAATATATCTATATATTTGCCGTATATATTGGTACAGTGTAACTGCAAGTGAGAGACCAAAAGCTCATACATTTACTACACAGTGAGGGATCAAACAAACACATAATTTCCTATTTTTTTTCTTTTTTTTTTTTACGGGAGCAAAGAGAAAAAGTATTCGACCGTTACGACCTTTATGAATAAGTTGCCGGAATCGGAAACGTCGTCTTTATAAGAATAGATGCGGAGAGTGTGCCGGCACCGGTTGCTTCTTATAGGTGTAGTAGGTTCAGGTGCAGAGGGAGATCATCACAATGTCGCGAGCGCGCTAGTCGGCCCATACATACGGGCACACAATGGACCACCGAAAAGTAAGACTCCTATTTGACGACGAGGACGAGGACGACGACGACGACGACTGCGACGTCTCGAAGAATTCATATAAGCGCCCAAACAAAGCGTGCCAAAACTCGTATATATACTGCCTCTCTCCTTCACAGGTTGAGCCTCAGCTGCTGCCCTTTGACGCGTGTGCCTGCTGTACGTGATTGATGCGCTATAGAGCATACAAGATAAAACCTTCATCACAAGAAAAAAAAAAAAAAATAAAAACGATCGTTAAGTTGCTTTCTCGAATCGATTGCTTCAGGAACTCTATAACACTGGCTATACGGATTAAGTATGGGGAGAAATTTATTGATTTGTTCAGGAGCGAAGAGGTATGGAGAACATCGACTAACGTAATGTAAGGTGATTGATCAAGCATCGGTTGCCCGTTACCGAGACTTTCATCAGCTGCGAGATTTTATGATGTTCTTGTGACAATTGATAGAAATAATAATCTTTCGTGATCGCTAATGTTATAATTGCGCTCAACTTAATTTCTCGCGAGAGTTTATTTCTCACCAGTCGGTTAGCTACTTTAAAAACATTAGTTTTTTACAAAAGTTTTTTTCTTCAATTCAAATAAGAGTTGGGGAGGAGAGAAGGGGGTGAGGAACCGGTTGTGCGAAGATCGAATTTATCATACTTTTTTACGATTCGCCTTTGTGCAAACGTAATTAAATAAACGTCATTTCAATTCGTTTTACGACTACTCATAACTGAATTTCCATAAAAATATTAAGCTTCCTCTCTGTCCCTCCCCCCCCCCTCTCTCTCTCACACACTTCAGCTTTTTAATATTCTTTCGATATAATTTATGGTGTTACTTTTAGATCTTTTTGCAATCGGGAGCGAGACATAATCTATGCATGGCTCTAAACCTGAGAATTGTTAAGATGCATTTTTATCACACCCATTACATATCCATATGCACTCGCCCGCAGTCGAATTTTTCTTTTTCACTCGTCACGCCTGCATATATAGCTGTGACACGAGAGAATACAAATCTACATTTATCATATATTTTTACAAGTTTATTTTTCCAATTTCAAACTTATAATTGTTCCGTTTGAAAAAATATTTTTATGACAAAATAATGAATGCAGAAAAAGATATATTAGGATTGAAATTAACAAAACAGTAAAAAACTTGCACTTTCGGCCGGTATATTGTGACGAAAAAATATTTCACATAATACGATAAAGACAAGTGTTATTTGATAGTTAAATTCAAATGATTCGAAACAATGATGCATTCTTTAGCAGGAAGGATTTATGTGTGTCGACTAAGACGCGCGTAAGCGAGGCTGATAAGAATCGTGATCTGAATCAGGAAAGAGACTTTTTTTTCAACTACTTTTTCTCTTGCCCATCCCATTGGACTATTTCAACACGCGTGGGTTGGGGAGATGAATCGAAGACAAGAGTCAAGCGATAACTCGATGATCAAAGTGACTCGAAGTGTTCTTATCTTGACTAATTTTTCATTTCTCTTTCTTTCCCTCTCTCTCTATCTCTCTCTCTTTCTGGGTTATACCTGTCAATGTTATTTCATCGTTAAAAAATGAGAAGGTCACGTCAGGCGCGCGCGCGCGCGCGCGATAGATCTCTCTGACTACCTTACAGCCAACACTGTGTGCTACACTACATTTCGACATAAAAAATCTCTTAAATTATTCCTGGTAGATTTAACCAATACTCCCTGCACAGAAGTTTACATTTCTTTTTTATTTTTTTATTTCTTTTTTTTCCAAGTTCAATTTCTCTCTACGGTCTCGTATCCTGTACATTTCTCTCCGACGCGTCGAAAAAAAAATCTCAGCAGAAAGAACAGTTAGTCATTACAGATTGGGAAAGAGAGAGTGTGTGTGTGTGTGTGTGTGTGAGATGTGATTAAGTGTAACGTCGATTTTGATCTTGATATGCGTATTGTTTTATTGAAGAAACAAATGGAAAAATTATTTTTCAAGTTATTAAGATAATCAAGCCCGCCCCTAGCGTTTGTTAAAACACTCTTTTGGGAAAATTAATCGATCGATTTTGCATATTTTGCTCCGTGCCATTGACCGCCATTGACTCCCTCATGTAGCTACTTTCCTCCTCCTCCTCCTCCTCCTTCTCCCTTACCTGTGCGTGCACACCTGAGGCAGGTACCTACATGTACATATATATGAACGCGTTCTGTGGCGAGTGCTCCTGGCGCGTGCCTGGCAGGACTGCTGCTGCTGCTGTCTGCAACACATACACACACACACACACACACACACACACACACTCACTGTTTCTCCGCTCGACTCCCCCGACTCTGACTCGCGATTCGAAAGTGGAAATTAACTTTTTCTCCGTGCGTGCAGCCGGACGCGAGAGAGCTGATTGTTTTCAAGCCTCAAATCATAAGGTAAATAATACCTTTTGTGAGAAACCTGCCTGAAACTTATATAACTATTTATATATTGGTATAACGTATAATGGTCGTTTTCCAAACAAGCTTGTAGCTCATGAAATGTATATGTTCCTTGACATTTCTTTTATCATTCTTCGGCTTTCATTGTTTACTTCGAAAATTTTTTTTTTTTCATTTTTCTATATAGTATCTTGAATTAGTTGTAAAATTATTTAAATAGATATATAGGCTACTGATTAATTAAGTTTTAAAACATAAACTTAAAAAATTTGCACTTTTAATAAATAACTGTGCTTCATATAAGATCGGTACTAATAGATCTCATTATTTATAAAAGTACGATCGCGTGCATGCACTTATGTAGACGAGGAGAAGAAGAAGAAGAAGAAGAAGAAGAAGAAGAAGAAGAAGAAGAAGAAGAAGAAGAAGAAGAAGAAGAAGAAGAAGAAGAAGAAGAAGAAGAAGAAGAAGAAGAAGAAGAAGAAGAAGAAGAAGAAGAAGAAGAAGAAAGGAGGTCTTGCTGTTTTTACCTGTTTTCTTCGATTCTTTTGTTTCCTTGAAACTCCATACAGAAGCGACATTTCCGGACTGTTTAAAAAATAACAATCTCGTCAAGTCACAAACGTGTATAATTTTACATAGTTATTAGGATCGTTATCGGCAAAATATCTCCTCTTACTTGCCTTTGTCACATTTTCACTTTTTACATATTGATATAAAAATTGAAAGGAAAGAAAAAGAAGTATCGATCGACTGAGAGCTCTACACTAGTCGACTTTAATGAGGCGCATTCGAAATAAATGCAGAGTTACTAAGAATCCTTGATAGAAGTCGAATAAAGAAGCATATCTATATTTTAGTGGAATATATTTTCTTAATAACAATACATGCAAAAATTAGAAAAATAAACAACAAACGTGTTTGTTTCTTTTTTTCTTCTTTTAAATATAATAGACGATTGAGTCAGGAAGCATTTTATTGGTTAAAAAAAATACTAGCCCCCTCGTGTTTATTCATGAATAATTGGGTGCTCTTAAGACCGTTCATGTACAAGAAGGCCTGAAACTTGTTGCTTGGCTCTAGCTGTTCGCTATTTTATGCCTTTGCATAAACCATAAACCATTTTGAGGCGTAAGTTGAATCCGTCGGTCCAAACAAAATAGGACCTGCCTTCGCGTAACTCTTTATTTCTGTTCGACAATTGGCGGTGGGCGTCGAAAGTGATCTCTCGAACGGACTACTAGCATAGCACTGCTTTTATTACTACTACTATTACTACTACCACTACTACTACTACCTTCACTTCAATCGTATGTATAATATTTTATTGTTTTCTTTGATTTTTTTTTTTTTCATTTCGCCGGACTATTCTAACTTGGCGTGCACGCAATAATGCTGTTCGTATTTGCGTAATGCTCATTTTTCGTTCGTACTATCGATCAGGACTACCTCGTTAAGATCGATTCATGTACGCATAAACAAAATCACGCCATTCGTTTTAGATACACGTGTATCTTGCTTCGACTCGGTCGTCGCTCTCGGAGATACGGGCTACATAATACTTTTTTATACCAACAGATATATATATATATATATATATATATATATATATATAATGCTGGCAAGTAAGTTTTAATGATACTCGTTTTGCTACTTCCAGCGATAAAAATTTAATTCCAACATTTTTTCAAACTTTGCCTTGTATGTATAGCAAATGTGTTTTCTAATCAAGTGTAATCGTAATAATTGTCAAATCAAAAAATCTTGCTTTAAACATTATTTATTAACGACTGAAGCCAATAAAATATCATAGGCTATAGATTATATTATAAAGTCGAAGTTAATCGAAGCGCAGTAATTAAATTTTTTTCTTTGTCTAACTTGTATTTCATCAATAAATCAATATATTCCATTGAAGGTACTCAATCTGATTTAAAATAAAAAAAAAATACAAATTAAAATTGATATAAATCGCGAGAGTGCTTCTTAATTGTTGGATCGAGCGCACAATATCCTGCGTTTTCACGCGGAACTATATGATTCTATTTAAAGTTATGGAAATCGGCGCAGAGGATCAGCCCCTCGCACACATGCTCCTAGCAGCAACTTATTAGGCGCTGAAAATCATCAAAACTGAAACCTGCGGCTTTTTTAGAAAATCCACCGATTTAAAATAAAATCAGACATACGAAATTATCCTAGACTCATTTGGTCTCTTATCTCGCCTGCCGCGAGTACTCTACTTTGAAAAGTCAATTTAACAATTCGTTTGATCTAAGTTTAAGCGGAGTATAATCTGTTACGGCTGCACTACCAGCCACTGAGTTGATTCCTTGCAGATTATAACCTGCTCCTCGTTTTCATTATTTGCAGCTCGCGTGCGTTCCCGATCTTCGATAGCCACTGACACCGCGCCGCCTACCTGTTCCTGCTTCCAACTGTTTTTACGACTTCCATTCTTTCAACGAGCCAAGTGCAGCTAAAAAAGCAGACTGCACTAATAATTTATCTTAAAAATCTTTCTAATACCGACTCGCATACACACACACACACACACACACACACACACACACACACACACATACACACACTGTGAGAAAATCGACGTTTACTTTTATAATTTTCATGCGCCTCATCCTACTCTTTCCTGCTCTCCCTGCGCCCTCTTAATTCCCCCGTTTTCCTCCACCCATCTGCAATGACGCCAATGATTAATATCAATCGATTATATTCAAGCCTGAAATTCCTCGAACTATTTGTCTATCCTCGCTTTATCAATCGTCGTCTTTATTTCAGATGCTATCATCATCGCCCAGCCAATCAGGTGTCCCTCCTTATATAGGTAGTGACTATACCTAAGGCTGCATTGTCGCAAGTAGAGAGCTGGCGTATAGAAAGTTGCTGCATCAGCATCACGAAAGGTCCTAATTAAAAATACATTTTATCCTTCTTTTGTCTCCTGTACCGTAGGTAGGGATCGGTAGCCGAGCGCGATAGCGACACAAGTGGATATAGAAAGAGCTAATTTAGAGTATTCTAGTTGGAGAAGTCGGCGGAGAAGAAGATAAGACAAAGCACGGGCTCATATTTATTAAGTGTAAGCTCCACTGAGTCGAGGAGGAGCTGGCGCGTAAGCCAAGAGTCCCAAGCGCAGAGAACGCGTTAAGAATGCGTATTATGTATCCTTACCCACCCACCCCCGCGCTTGTTGTCGAGAAGCTGCTGCTGCTGCTGCAAGACGATTACGCGCTGCCGAGATAAGAAGGTGAAGTGGAGGAGAAAGATCGGATCGTTGACTTTGGAGAGGGCCTTGCAGGCACGTATGTATATAAGTGTACATATACATTCGTGAGCGCTGCTGGCCGCGAGGTGAGCTCATTAATTCAAATAAATCGCTCATGCATCGCCGCGGAATATTCCTGCAGCATCAGAGAGAAAAAGTGAGAGAGAGAGAGAGAGTTTTCTCTCTCTCTCTCTCTCTCTCTCCTCCACCTCAATATCATCTCTCACAAATCTTCTCTTTCTTCTCTCGAGCTTTATAATGCGAATGATAAGTGCTAATTTTTCAGACTGTGCGGCGGCGCCCACCCTTGAGCGCTTATTTTTCCACTTTAGTTCAGTCGAGTTAAGTCTGAAAGCTTCAAGAGAGAAAGAGAGAGCCTCGCGGGCCAAGTATATACTAGCAAGCTGAAAACAAAACGCTCATTACTCACTTAAGTCGGTACATTCATCGCATCAGCGTATAACACAGCTGAAAAATTATCAAGACCATTCGATTACGAGGCTGCGAGGTGTTAAAAAATACATGTATACATTTAATCTCACTCCCTGCACCTCCTGCTTTTTCATTTTTAATAGCTGATGCTTAATGACTGCTGCGCTTACAAACATTTACACGAGCTTATCCGGCATAAATATTTTTCCCTGCGCGCTCATTACTATATATAAAAGTAGGTGGTTCATTGCGAGTCGTGCGAAAATTCTGGATAGTTAACTTTTACTATATCCTTCTCGAGAATTCGTTATCGCTAATGTGTATCAATATATATATATATATATATATATATATATATATATATATATATATATATATATA
>JAPYZE010009201.1:0-11126 GCA_030522805.1 Leptomastidea abnormis
AAGATTAAGGATCAAATATTTTATTAGAATTTCCGTGATTGTAGTGTTACTGCTTAATCAATATCTTAGTGTTGTTGTTTATGCTATTCTTTAGTATCAGCTGCTTTATTTATTTTTTATTATTCTTTTCATCTTGTAAAATTGTATTTATCTTTGTTATTAATTATGAATTCAAAAATATAATTATGTTTATTACTAATACGTAAACATATCGTTGCAATATTACTTCACAACATCATCTTATTTTTCATTGAAAAAATAATCTTGAAGTAACTCCACTTAAAAGAAAAAAAAAGGTTTCAATTTAATCAAGAAAAAGAACGTGTGCAAAAAAGCCAGAATATCGACCAAGACGTGTTCATTAACGGCAGTTAGTAGCCAACCACAGTTAGTAGCCAACCACCAAGTCCGTCTTACTCAGCGTGCCTTTCCACACATACACATTTTTTTATCTCTCATTCCTTTTAACACTTGCGCCGCGTCATATCGAAGGTGCACGAATAAAATAGCGGAAACGTTGCACGTTCTTACATGCGGCAATCGAAAACAGAGACTAAGACGAATAGAACTATGCGAGTAAAGATGTGGAAGAGAAAAAGGAGGGTAAAGTAAAGAGGTGAAAAAAAGGGTAGGAAAAAAAGAGGGATAGAATTAAATGGGTTGAAGAGAATGACTATAGAAGCTAAACGAGAACGAGTGTTTTTAAGGTGAGCCGCGCGCGAGAGGCATTTGTTACAAGTTGATGGAATTTCATTTGCGCAAAATTTTTTTGCAAGTTGGTTTAGCTGAAGAAATAAGGAAAAGAAGATTGAGGTGTGATATGTTGTGTTGAATGTTTTTTGTTTATGGCAATGTAATTTATTGTAGAATAATTTGAATTAAAACTATAGCTGTTTTTATTGGGGATACTTTTGATAATTTATATCATAAAATTTGATTATAATCAAGAAATTGAGTGTTGCAATCAAAATCAATTTTTGTAGTATGAAATCGCATCAATTGCACAACAGTATTAATATTCACCTCGGAAATTAAAAAATCTGATAAGACTAACGACATTACGAAAATAATCTGATGAAATAGATTATAGAAGATAGCATTATAAAGCGAGATAAAAAAAAGAGATACGAAATGATAAAAAAAAAAGGGTAAAAAGAGGTCGAGGTGTATATAGTCGGAAGAAAAGGATGTGAGGAGAGGAGCGGTTCGAACGAGGCCGGAGAAGCAGCAGAAGCAGCAGAAGCAGTAAAGAAAGTCGGTTAAAGACCAGTTGGTGCATCGGCTTCTGGCAAAGGAGAGAGGATAGAAGGAAATTGCATTTACTGATTTCCAGAACCTTTCAGCTCTTACTCGTTCACGCTCACGCGACAAGCTGACGGAAGCAAAATAATAAAAAAATAAAAAAATAAAATAAAAAGTGTAATGCGACGTATCCTGTCTCGTCGTTGTTATCGAGAGTTTAGTGTGAAGTGGTGTTATATCAAATAAAAAAGTAAATATATTTTAAAGTATTTGTAAATAATGTTGTTGAAATATTTTTATTTATATACAAAATTTATAGTCTGTCAAAATAAAAATAATTGATTACAGGTATAACTCAAATATACAAATTTTGAGAACATAAACTCGTTTAAAAAAAAAGAACCACAAAGAGCATCCACACACCAAGACTGTCTCCACAACTCACCCTTTTTTTCTTGCATTTTTTTTTCACTCTTCTCTTCTCTAACACCAAGAACGTGAACTGTTCATACACATGGCTATATATATACTAGGTGTGTGCACCTGACAAGCGGTGCAATTCTCCAATTCAAGATATACCTCGAGCAACGCCGAGTATTTTGCTTGAAAATATACCAGCTGCTACTGCTGCTTGCACTATAGTATAAATATACTTGTGTGTGAGTGCGGGTATATATGTGATGGAAACTGGCTGGCAAGCGAAATGCAGTTTAGTCGACTATACTAAACGCGTCAGACAATAGCTGCGTATATACTCGAAGACGCTAAACGTCAAATGATAGTTACTCTACGAGAACGCGCGCGAGTAAGCACGAACAAGTGGGCTGTTTGAGTAAGCTCTCCTCCCCTCCCCCCTTTCCTTCCCTCTTCCTCTCTTTAACTACAAATTCAATTAAAGCTTACCTTGCTTTTTACTCATGTACAGTGTTTTCAGTTGATTTAGTGATGATTAATTTTATCCGAGAGTCAAGATTAAATGTTTTAGAATTAATTTTAAAGGCTCTTCTGTTTTTTAATGAATTAACACTTTTTTTTAATGTTTTATCAAGCTTAAGTAGTTTGAAATAGCTTGTTATTTAACATTGTTAAAATGTATATTAAGCTTAGTAAACCTCGGTGTTTTTTTACACTTAATTCAAATTATTTAATAAAAATTAAAGTAGTTACTTGTTAAAAGTGGGCAATTAAGAATAAAGAAAATATATATAAAATTTAAAATTACTTCATATAACACGCTTGCTCAACTTGAGTACTAGAAAAGAATAAAAAAAAAATGTCAGCATTAAATTAAAAAATACTTGTAGAAAGAAATAAAAAAGAAAACTTTTTTTATTACATAAAACGAGCTCTTTTCTAGCTTATATAAATTTTCTCAACAGACTAACCTACGGAAAAATTCTGAATAATTTAAAAAATGTACATCGGTAAAACGAGTAACATTATACTATGACCCAATAAAGAAAAAAAAATACTACAAGGTGACAGAAGAAATTAAAAAAAAAATGGCACTCGACCCGTCGTTTAGACTTATAAAAAGAGTAAAAAGAAAAAAAAGACGAAAGCAAAATATAAGGCCCGCAGGAGGAGAAAGCTCGTGTGGTAGATAAGGAATTTTTCAATATGTACGTTATAAGCCAAGCCACTCACATGTACACCCTCTACTATATAAGCCCAGAGAATAAAAAAAAAAAGAAAGTAGCGGTGTAAAGAGTCTCGCCAACGGCCTGCTCGGCATTTTTCAGGTCGTCTTGTCGCTTATTTTTCAAAAGGTCCGATCTTTCTTTTTCTTTTTCTCTCTTTCTCGTATATATGCGCACTAGAGTTAAAGAGCCCAGCAAACACGTTGGCTCCGCAGTGCAAATTCTCTCATCTCTTACGTTTCATCTGCTACTACTACTACTGCGGCACAGATTCCAACCTTTTTTTTTTTTTTTTTTTTTTTTTTTTTTCTTTTTTTTTTTATTTTTTTTTTTTATTTGTGTTTAATTTTTCTTTTTTTTCCTCTGTTTGGTTTCTGCTTTTTTTTTTCCCTTTTTTTTATTAAAAGAGATAGAACGTCGTTGGGAAGGGGAGAGGAGGGTATGTCGGTATGCTTTGAGAGATAGATAGAAATAAAAGAAAAAAAAAAGAAAAGAAGCAAGACGAATTCAGAGAGCGATGTTCTTTGCAGCTGGCAATTTTCCATTCATGAAAGATTTTAGACGTTACTACTGCTGCTGCTGCTACCTTATTCCCTCTTCTTTTTGCGCAAATATATTCCCAAGATCTTTCTGACGTATATGTACGTGTGTTTTCATTAAAATATATGCAATAATGCAAGTGTGTGTGTATATATATATATATATACTCGGTCACCTGAATTTTAACATTGTCCCTTGAGCTTTTTGGTATGTATATCTACCGACAGATGCGTATACGTAAATTCTCAAGGGCCAAGAACGAAATACATACAATTTTTTTTTTTTTTACACTCGGTACTCTAGGTAATACATAACATCTACGCAGCAAATAGATATTTCTTGTAAGGCCACATGAGACTTAAGCTTTTGCAAGCTAAGTAAAAAAAAAATTTGCAAGCACGCAATTTTTTTTGAATGCCAATAGAGTTATACTCATGTCATTAACATCATTAAAAGCTCACGCTCTACTCAAAAACACCTTCTCTTTCTCTTACAAGAGAAGTAAGCTCTCGTTGAGATTCTTTGTACCAAGTTAAGCTTTGAGCATTTCTGTTTCGTACTGCTACTAATCCCCCTTTCTACTTTTCTACATCCACCTATAAACCTGACAACAAAAAGCCACTTCTCTCTTACTCGCGTGTGCCCTTACTTTCCTCTCCTCTCCCTTTTGTGTAAGGCCTCTCTCACGTTCCTTCTCTCACTTTTCTTTACTCCCATCTACTCTTAGCCTCCTCATTCCAAGTATACTTTCACCTTTCTTTTTTTTTTTGTTCACCTGAATTTTTCACTTTTAGCGTGTTGGCTTTTCAGAAGTTTTTTTCGATGACTCATAAAAAAGGCCAACGAATCAAAGTAATCCCTTCAATGAAAAATTACACTTTTACAAACAATTTTAAAAATAAAGAAGAAAAAATGAAAAAATAAAGTATACGCACTTTAACGCACTCTGTGTTATTAAATTTACGCGTCGTATTCGTATATTTTGCAAATTGCATACACATCATCCAAAGCCAGCCAGCATGAAATAAATAAGCCAATGCAGCGTGTAAAATGCATCAAAAGAATCAAAGCTTCTTTCTCTTACACATCCAAGTATACCTACACACATATTATATACCAGCCTTATTCTCCAAATGCTACCGTAACTTATTAAAGCCAAGCGCGACGCGACACGCGAGCGCGTTCCGCATAAAACTTCCCTTTCCTTTCCTTCTCAACGATTCAACCATCCTCCTTCTCATCCTTTCTTTTTCCTTCTTCCTTCACATCTTTCTTCTCAGAAAAGAAAAAAAAACCGTCCGCGAAGCACGCACGAAATCTCCCGTCGACCCATGACAGCTCGAAGCTTACACTCTTTCTCACGCGTGCTCTCATACATTTTTATCTGAGCGTTTCGAAAAGCTAGGGCTGTGCACAGGTGCGCTTGCAGACGTGTTCGAAATCCTCCTCCTTGCCGTACACACATAAGAGCACTAGTATCACATAATACGGCTATTCCATCCATGAATTAGTGTGTGTGTGTGTGTGTGTGTGTGTGTGTGTGTATGTGAAAGTAGAATGTCAAGCTTGGCCTTATACTATATACTCTCCTGTATTCGTCTCTTCGCGAGCCTTGTGCCTCTCTCCCATTCCATCAAGTTGCTTCATTATGCTTTTATGAGTCGAGTGAGGGAGAAAGAAAAAGAGAGAAAGAGTGAGGAACTTGATATTACGCGCGCGTCCGCGGCAATGGTGGAAGCAGCTCTACTCTTGAAAGCGGAAACGCGTTGTCGTTTGTATATAACACACTCGAGGTGAGATCTTTCCATGAAATAAGAGGCTTCAGAAAATATTTTTCTTTTTTTTTCAATTTTTTTCATTTTTTTGTTTTTTGAGCTTTACGAGAATTTGAGCTTTTTTTGAAATTGTTTGTTGATTTATTTAAAAAGGAAAAGAGCATCGTGATTGAAATATTGTTTTTGAGGATAAAAGCGATGTTAAAAAGTTGATTAAAATTGTAAGAGTGAGAAAATGGATGGAAAAAGATTTCATTTAAGTAAAGTAAATAATGTATGAACGATGCATGTCTGACCGAATCAGGATGTTACTACTTAATTTTTGTATAATACATTTCTCATTATTTTTCAATTTACACTCGGAAACAATTTTATTTATATCGAAATAAATAAAATTGTAATTTGCATTAAAAAATAATCGACATAAAGAACGTAGAGCATAAAACCCCGAGTAAAATCTATCGCTGCATCGAGCTTGAAAATTTTATCGCATCTAAAAGGCTTCTCTCGGCGCAACATTGAAGTGAGGTCGTAGCGATCAAAGCAAAAGAAAAACAGCAAACTAAAAAAAAAAAGAAAGAGAGAGAGAGAGACGAGAAAAAAAAAGTAAAACGTCCAAGCTTTACCTCGCCAATTTTTCAGGTTCAATAATTAAAGCACTTTATCACAGTCCATAATTCGCAGTTCGCACTCAACGCGTGGTATATAGTGCTATGGAGAAAACGGAAGAGAAGAGAAGGAAGAAAAAAAAGAAAGTTAGTGTTGGTGGATCCCATCTGCGCGAGAGACCAAATCTCCGGGAAATAAGAGGCCAATCGAGAATGCCACTATCGGGCAAAATATCGCCACTTGGTTCCACGCCACTGCAGTCTACCTACCCTCCCTTGTCGCCAAGAAAAGGCCCTACGCGCTAAACAGCTTGCGGAGCTTTCTCAACGTAAAAAAAAAGAAAACATTGCTTCGCAAACCGCACACCTGTGACGCGTCTCTCGTTTTTTAGCTTTCTGAGATCGATTTTTTTTTTCGTGATAAATAAAGTTCTTAACTTTATTTTTTTTGGTACTTAATTATTGTTTTGATTTGAGTTATGTAATGAGTGCAAAATAAATCGTATTTTAATTAATTAAAAATGTTGAATTAAAGTAATTTGATTAACGACAGTCAAATAAGTTAATACACAATCCTAATAAAGAACCTTACAGATAATCTATCCCACAACCACAACATCCCCATCCATTTCCTCAACAAAAATCACTGAACAGAATTCTAAACGAAGTCAGTCCGGAGATAAAGAGCAGTCTGGTAGACAGGCTAAAAAAAAGTAAAATAAAGGAAGAAAAAAAATCCGAGCAAGCTGTGAGAAAGACGAGGCGAGGACACTAACAAGCAATTTAAATAATTGATTGTACACAATGAGGAGGGTAGCCGCAGTGATGGCGCAAATTGCAAAACCACTACAACCACCACCACCACCACTACCACTACCAAGAGAGTAAAGCAAAGTTTTCTTTTTATTTTCATTTCCCGGCGCGTACGTATACCCCATCGTGTGTCAGGTTATAAGTACCGGTTGTGAGCTGGCAAAAAAAGAAAAAGAAAGAAAGAAAAAAGGAAAAAAAGAAGAACGACAAAGGTGGCAAACTGCGCCCGGATGACTATTGTATCGTAAACGCGATAACCGGCTTCTTCGATGGCACAGCTGCAAGCTCTCCTCCCGTCGTGTGCCATAAATCAAATTTGTCGGTAGGTTCACATACATATATATACACATGTACGCGTGTACCAACCCACATGCTGGTACTACGAAGGCGCCGTTATCGAAAAAGTTTCGCGTGTCTACGACAAAATGAGCGTCGGGGATTGGCACAGTTTCTTCGGCGCTTTAATGGCACCAAAGTGAGACTCTCTCACTCCTTTCTTCCCTCTTTCTTTCATATTATTTCACTTGTGCTAGTAGCCTGCTTTTGCCTTATTCTTTTGTTTTTTTACTTCTTTTATTTTTCTTTCTTACTTTTTTTTTCTTATTTTTAGGGTCACTTCGGTACTTGTTGTTGCGTCTTTTTCAATCTTGTTGTTTTCTTGGCGATTCTTGTTATTGGATTCAATTTGGCTTAGTAAGGGAATCGAAAAAGTGGCTAGCTTTTCAGACTTAGCTATTTTGAAATATATTTTTTATTTTGGTAATTTTTCTTTCTTTTTCATCTTTTGCTTTTCTTTTGTTTTTACCAAATGGAATAATTGCTTTGATATTTTTTGAACATATTGCACAAAAATTTTCCTAGTCTACATACTTTAATTCAAACATTTTTACAAAAGCTAAAAATTAAAATTGAATTCAGTAAAATTAAATTACATTTTTGGACATTTTTGAAATTAAAATTTTAAATACAAATATTATTACAGACTGGAAAAATAGAAATTAATATAATTACAAAGTACCATACGAATATATTTAAAAATTAACTAGATTTTAATAAAAATTAAAAATAAATATTCCCATTTTAAGTTTACTATTTGTTCATTTTTTTTAACGTAAAAGCTTTATATTTCATTTTATAAATTTGTACAAATAACTCGCTACAAAGAATAAAGAAAAAAAAATTTTGCACAAAAATCGAAATTAATGCAAGCCCACGTTCACTCGTTGAAAATATTCAAAAGTAAAAAAAAAAAAAAATTACCCTCAACACGTTTGCAATAAAAGAAACAAGCTAAAACTACGCTACGCCGACAAAAATGCAAAAAGAAACCTCGGTGTGGCACAAAGCTGCGTCGATTAAAAATAAAAAAAAAAAACAAAGCTAGCGAGAGAGATAGAGATAGAAAAGGAAATAGAAAGAGTGAGTGCGAGAAGTGTATGTCGCAATTGTGAAGCGCAGCGGGAGAGCTTGCGCGTTCGCGTATTTCCCCAAAAAACGGAAACATACTCGACCAACGCGTCGAAAACAGTTCGAAAAGCTCAGCATGGTGGTCCCCTCACTCCGGAAAAATAAAACTCCCTTAATCTCCGAATCCCCGACCGGCACGACAATAAACCCCATCGAGCTTGCAAGCGCGCTCGGCTCGCGCATCAAGCTCTCACAAAATTACTTGTACTAACCCATTCTCCTTTCATTTGCAAGCACAAGCGCCAGTTTACGGGATTGCCAGTGAAATTTGATTTCGTACCTGCTGTTTTCTTCATTGCAAAAAACCAACAAACTTTACTTTTTTTTTCATTCTTTTACAACATAGGATTTTATTTTTCTTTTCTACATATTGTTTACTTTCCACTTAAATAAAATACAAAAAATATTCATCTATGCACGTGTACGTCATTAAATACATACAAGCACATTGCGCAAGCTCACACAGTTTTGCCGGAAACTAATCAAACGTATTTTCAGCTACTCCTATCCAAGCAGTCGTCTCACGTGGATCCAACCCCAAATAATAAGCCAACGTCGCATTCAAAGTAAGAGAGAGAGAGAGAGAAAGAGAGAGAGAGAGAGAGAGAGAAAGGATCCAAGCTACGTCCCGCAAGCGTTCCGGCAATGTTAATTGAATAAATAAAGCGAGTACGCGACGCGCGCGCGCAAACCTCTCGAGCCCTCCAACACACTTCAAGCTTTCCTCCCTCACCCTCCCCCATTCCAAGCAATAAACACTTTCGAGGGCGTGCCGACTCGGGGATGATTTGGCGCTTCGCCGCGTGTACTCTCACACGCGCTTATAAATACGTATATAAATGTGTGTATGTATATGTTTTATGTATGTACATATATATATATATATATATATATATATATATATATATATATAGTGTTGGCTCGCTGGGATTTATCGTAGGGTGTACGTAGCGTCTGGATGCCATAGCGCGCGCCAGTGAGCTTCCGTTCTGATTAGTTTTTGTTTTGCGCGTTTCGAAATTGTTTTGACTGTCTCTCTTCCTCTCTCTCTCTCTCTCTCTCTGTGAGCTTGCAGCAACTCTACCAGACTTGATATATTTGTATATAGTTGTATATAAAAGTGATATAATGCATACGGATGTGTTTTTTGAAAAAAATAACAAACAAAAAAACAACAACAAACTAATGAAAAATAAACTTCGTTTTATTTTTAAAATGGAAAAAAAAAATTTTTGAAAAATGTATATGAAATATAGTTTTTTAAAAGCTTTTAAAAAATAAAAGGAGTAGAAATATTGTTGCGAGAAAAAAAGGCGTTTGAGAAAATTGCATCTAGTGGTCGTATCGAAACAAACAGCATCGACACAAAAACTTGGTATTTTCGAAAAAAACCAATAGCAAACAGATCATCAGAGAAGAGAAAAAAGCTCACTCGGGTATATCAATTACAAAAACGTCGTGCTCAAGCCCGATTCGAAACTCCGAAAAGCCTCTAAATCATCGTTGCAAGCTCAGCTTGGAAAAAAAAACAAACAAACTATCCGTGGTGCAGTTAGCAGCTCGTATACTGTAGTAGTAGTAGTAGTAGTAGAGGATAGAGGAAGAAGATGATAAAGGCTAGAGGGAAATTACACGCGCGACAAGGGAATATTCGGGCTCTCGGGCATGCGTTGCTGACGAAATTGTTTTGCAAACTAATCCGACCGCCATGGGATACCACCGCATGCACTAATATACGGATGGTATGGTATCTGTAGTTAAAATTTTTGGTAGAAAAGTCAACGGGGGGTGGTCTTCTTTTTGGTAAATGAGGAAGAGAAAATTATGGCTCATGCAAGCTTCAAATAAAATTTTGTACATCTAGAAAAAAAATAATAATATGACGAAATTATATTTAAATTTTAATAAAGAATATAAACATTTGTGAGTGAAGGATTTTACGATAAAAATAAAGATAATGAAAAGAAAGAAATATATTGGATTGACATTCTATAAATGGAAAGCTTTTTTAGAAAAAAATAATAAAGGGTACATTGACTTTTGGATTCGTTATTAAGGTTTATGTAAATTGATATTGCAAGTCAAACAAAATGTCAATAAAAATTATGATATTTGTATAATAACGTTAAAAAGTTATTAAAAGTACTTTTTTTCTGAAATTCCACAGAATATTTTTTTTCAAGTACTTCAAAGTAAATTTGAACAAAGAAAGTATTTTACATAACTTTTCAACTGCTACGAGTTTTCATTTAATATTCTATACAAAGTATAAAACTATAACTACCCAATGAAAAACTTTAAAAGATGAAAATTACTTTTTGATCAATTTAAAAAGAAGAAGAAGATAAAAAAACTATTAACGAAAAACTGTAATCTATTATCCGTAATCGATAACTAGAATTTTTTCCAACAAAACCGACTAGTTCTAATAAAAGAAAAAGTAAAAATATTCCCATGAACGTTCCAGAGCAAATATCGCGCAATAAAAAATCCACATTAATCGAACATCACTATTCCATCTATCTATATCCATCTATCTTTCTCGTTCAAACCAAACGATTTTCCCAATCCACGTGCAGCGGTGGTAAAGTTGAAAGCAATAAAAGTGACCGATCCCTTCAAGCTCAATACAGATCGCAACTCGAGGAGGGAAGGCTACCAAAGTTTGAACCGTCGTTTCAACATTACGGAGCAATCAGCGAATGAGCTTCCCAGGAAAACGTGTTCTTAACGCGTTTTAGGGAGAGAAGAGAAGAGAAGAGGACGAAATGTTAAAGCTAGAGCTTCGATACACTTATCCTGATTGCGTCGAGCCGAAATTTCCTTAATTTAATCGTTTTCTATTCGCAAGCTCTCTCACTGAGAGAGAGAGAGGACTAAGCGACAATGGATCCATTTGGAAAATTTGCGCGTTATATACGAAAGTTCCAATCTACGAGAGAGAGAGAGAGTAAAAGAGAGGGAAATACTTGCTATCTACTTTGGACATAAAAGTAGCATCACGATGATAAAAATATCTTTTCAAAATAAATTTGTAAAGC
>JAPYZE010009203.1:0-11754 GCA_030522805.1 Leptomastidea abnormis
TACTGAGCGATGCGAATGCGAATGTTATTAACAGCATGGAGTGCTACGGCGATCTTGCACTTGACGTAGCTGCAAGACAAGCCGATCTGATATCAGTCATGCTTCTGCTTGCTTATGGAGCAATACCGGATTACAATCGATCCCGACATATCTGGCCTAAAAGTACACTATCTAATGCACTCCTCAGTGGTAATCATGAGATTATTACATTACTCGTTATGCAGGGATTATGTGATCCTGATACTTATATTCAGGTTGAACGAAAATGTGAATTAGAAGAGCTTAACGTGCATATACATCTATGCAATTATTGGTACAAAATTATCCAGTTCAATGATCCATCCGTAAGTATACTTATATCAATATAATATCCTGCTTAAATCTATTATTATTCCATGTTCTATATACTGTCGCGAATGAATATAATTAATTGATGAGTTTTTTGTGTTTGGATTTTCAGCTGTTGCAATGTCTGCTGGATTGCAAAAATCGAAAGATCGGCAACGATGACGAATGGAGCAAAATCCTACTGTTGAAGGCTTGCAAATTGGGATCTGATGCCATAGTCGAGTACTTGCTAGATCAGGGAGTGTCTACTGAAAGCGTCGATGGAAATGGATGGACCGGAATATTTTACGCTGCCATCGTTTCCAAATGTGCATCTACGATTCAGCTGCTTATATCTCGAGGTGCTGATCTCAAACACAAGGATTTGATGGGCCGTAATCTTTTGCATGTCATTGCTTGTTACGACAACGGTTTCCATCTTGCATTCTGTGGTACGGAAAGAATGGATTTTTTGGAAATTGCCAAACTGCTTATCAATCAAGGTGTTGATATTAACGCCAGGGATAAGGATGGTCTAACTCCAATTAATACAGTTTTATCAATGTGTAAATTTACTTATGAACGATTATTTTCGCTGTTTTTGCAACAGCCTGATATCGATGTTGCTATACCAGATAAGTACGGTATGACCGTATTGCATCGGATGGTTATTAGCGTACATAATAGGTACATAATTTATGATTTGGCAGGCCGGCTTGACGTAAACGTTCGAGACGTATGGGGTAGGACACCCTTGCAGCTCATCGATTATCCTCCATGTATCGGCCACCATTTTAATGATTTGCTTGATTTAGGCGCAGACACAAAAGTTTTGCATCATTTGAATGAAAATATGTACAAGCATGAAGCTTTTTTTAAGTTTTTGGCAGAGTACAAAGTCAGAATGAGAACTGCTGGCTTTAGCGAAGATGAAAATATTGAAGCTATACTCAATCGATACGGCATATCCATGAAAATAGTACCTGAAGAAACTGTTTTGAAGTATTCTGAACAAATCAAATGGATGAAAGAGACGATATTTTTTGGTCAAATGAGCTGCTATGATTTTTTGCACGCCAAAAAACGTACCTGCATCAGTCTTGCTAAAAAACCCGAGGTTAAAGAAAAATTTAAGTATCGTAGATTTTACAAGGATTTTAGGAAGTTTATATCTTATAAAAGTTTGCTTTTAAAGAATTACTCACTAGGTAAAAATCCACTACCGCCAATCGAGTCCGAAGCTATGAATTATGCGGATAATAATCTCGAAATTATTTTTAATTATAAGCTACCGAATTTAGTTATACGTAATATCAAAAAGTATATTGATATCGAGGATATGGTCACTTTAAATAATATTAAATTGTTTGACTCAAGCGATCATAAGAAAGAAAATTGTAACGACGCAAAATGATGTAAAACACTAAGCTAATTTTTATTATAGGTATATTCTGATTGCTTACAATTTTATCAGTGCTTGCGTTTGCGATAAATTTGTTTTTGCAAGAAAAATAATCTTTACTATTTATAAATAAAAATAATATGATAATTAAGACATGATGCCTTTTTTTTCAAAAAACATTTAAATAAAATTAAAATTAAAGAAAAATTAAATTTAATATTTGTAAAAGGAATAAGTCTGACTAATGAAGTAAAGCATTAAGTATATTCAGTAATTAAAAAGCGTTTGTGTGAAAGGAAGCGTGTGTGGTAGGGGTAAAATTCAGATAGCGTACCTAAAATTTATTCTAAAATTTCTATGTAAAATATAGTAAATATAGTTTTACATCAAGTTTATAGTAAGGTGTCAAACGATTGATTTTTTGAAATTGGATTTTATTTTAATAAAAAAAATAAGTCTACCATTCCACGTATCATCAATTGCTATCACCGACGAGGTATAATAAATATATAATTTTTTGAAACTAGAAAATTTCGAGGTTAAAATAATGTGTTTAGCAACACGCGATAAGTATTTAAACGACTTGGAGATGATTGTTACACATATAGTGTACCAATAGTTCTTACTCACTGCTAATATGCTTACCTATGTCAATTTTCTTTAATAATGATACAATATCAGTGTACTGACACGAGCCTATAACAAACGTACAAAACTAGAAATATTGTAGATTCTATTATATTTTGCTAAGACGTAACGTTACACAAAAACATTTAAATATTTTTTTTATAAATTATTAGAAATAAACGGAAAACTTATTTTGTTTTTTTTTTTATTATTTTCGTTGACGACAGTTTAAAATGTCGATAAATCTTTTATCAGCGGAAATAGAAATCACAAGGAATCACGAGGAATTAAAGCAGCTGCTGAGCTTGGCAGATTTTAATGTGATAAAAGACAAGTATCGCGATGGTTTGGGGCTTGAATTGGCTATAAAAAGGAATGACGATGTGTCGGTTGAATTACTGCTTGCTCATGGAGCCATTCCGGACAATAACGAGCCTCAACCAACATGGCTGAAAAATATTCTTGCCGAAGCGATTCGTATTCAAAATCTCAAAATTATCCAGTTGCTTTTTAATCAAGGTTGCGACCCAGATACCCTACTTGAAATTGACGATCAGCAAATTGTGATTCCGGATACGATCCCCTACAATTGTTGGTATGAAATCGTCGTATTGGACAATTTACCCGTAAGTATCAAATTAACATCTAAAACATATCTTCAACAAATACTTATCATATCTTAGGCTTGTAAAATATAAATATTACTGTTCAAAGTATTCTATTGAGACAATATTTATGGCATTTTAAGAAAAAATAAAGCTGAGACGATTCTCGTCAACCTTGTATTAAAATTTTCAAGTACATTGATAATGGAATATCCAAAGCTCGGGTAAAATAAAATTTATTGAGAAATGTTAAAAATAAGAAAAAAAAAACTTTTATATTGTAATGAAAGTAAACATTCGGATTTGCTCCACAAAACGTATAATAGATCCAGATAGTCGAAGTATTCGCACATAAAATGAAAATAATATTTATATTATATAATTTAAGTTGAGAAATCACACGCTCTAATTATTGTTCACAGATATTCCAGTTTTTGTTAGAATGTAAGGGACGGAAAATCACTAAAGACGAATGGAACCAAAAGATACTGATGCTAGCCTGCGCTTCAGGATCGGTTAGGATAGTCGAGTACCTGCTGGACCAGGGGCTATCTATTAAAATTACCGATGAAAAAAATTGGACCTGCTTATTCTATGCTGTTGCTTACAGGCAGCTGCCAGTTATCGAACTACTTATTTTTCGAGGAGCAAATCTTGAACATAGGTGCTTTAATGGTCGCACTCTATTTCATATTTTTGCTTTTCATCATCGCATGGTCGATTCTCCAAAAAGTGCACATCTCCATCGAGTCATGCTATTCCTTATTGATAAGGGTATCGATATTAACGCCATAGATAATAATGGCTTAACTCCGATCAATGCGGCTTTTTCCGTGTCAGATATTAACGAAGAATTTGTTTCGCTTATATTTTTTCGAGATCACAATATTGACTTTTCCAAACCAGATATTGACGGTATAACCGTCTTGCATCGCGTTATTAGCACAGGATACAAAGTTCCATCGTTCGATTTGACTAATGATGAATTTAGTGATTTTAATTTATACAATGACATATTAATCAGGTTAGATGTAGATATTAATGCTCGAGATAAAAAGGGTAGAACACCGTTACAAATGATCAATGAGAATAGTGTGGAATATCTTGATCTACTGCTCGACATGGGTGCAGATACGGAGGGTTTGCATCATTTAGAAGAGCACATGTTTAAAAATCAACGTTTTTTACGGATTTTAAGGCGTTATCAACTAAAAAGGAGTATTTCTGGTCTTAGTGAAGACCAAAATATCAATAATTTAATTGATCAATATGGTGAATTCTGGAAAAAAAATTGTGACGTAAATTCGTTGTGGAATTATTCATTCGAAATTGAAGTAATGAAAAAGAAGATACTTTGTGACAAATTAACCTTCTATGATTTTTTGCTTGCGAAAAAACGTACCTGCATCAAAGTTGCTAAAATACCTAGAATGCGTAAAATATTATTGTTATGGCCAACTCTCCCTACCTCATCCTTTGAATTTCTCTTATCTATTAATAAATTTCCCCTTTATGCGAAGATGCTGGCTAAAAAATATTTAGACGGCGCGCAGCCATTAACGCCTAGTGAATCCGAGGCTATTATTTCTGCGGAGGAAAATCTTGGTATAGTATTTAATAGTAATTTGCCGAATTTGGTTATTCATAATATCAAGAAATATATTGATATTGAGGACATGATTACCATAAAAAATGTGGTTATTTAGATTTTTTATTGTCATGAAAAATATTGGTGCATTATTAATTGACGATTACTCTTATCAAGAAATATCCAGTTCCTAAATTATTTGATAGCTCGTTTTTATTAAATACTAGTAAAAAATTTAGCTTATAAATTTTATCTTTTTTAATACTCTTATATTTTAAGATTACCAAGCTATTTCCATATTTTTTAAGTATTGAGTATAAATTTGATAATGTCTTGTACATAATTTTGCAGCAGCGTGTTACAGTAAAACATCGATCAGGAATTTGCAAATGTTTTTATGATAAAACAAGTCAACTATGTCTTTTGATTCTAAGAGAAAATTAAGAACACCATAACAAATATATAAATAAAATAGCAAAGTATGCCGGAATGAATAAAAAAATTAGTAAAATGTTAATGAATGGAAATAATCTCTAAATGTTACTTTTATGAACTAAGTAAAAATTTATAAAAATTTTCACACGTTTTTTGTTTTAAATTGAAATTACTCACATGTTTTCTTTTTCTTCAATGTTCTTTATTTTTAATTTACTTGTCTGTTACATTATTAATCTGTTATACAATTTTTTAATTTCCTTAATTATGTATTGAACTAAATTATGTGCATTTTAACCAATACGTTGGGATGGTGGCGAATACACAGCTTCGCCGATCAACAAATTAAGCTAAGCAACATTGTGCGCGCGGTTGGTAACCGGATGGGTGACCTCTGGCCCAATCTCGCCTTTGTGGCTTTGGAGATCGGTTAGTTGGCTTTTTTCTGCCATAACAACGTGAGCGGGAGGTGTGCAGGAGTTTGGGCTGGGCGTCCAGGCCTACGCAATGTGACGTGGGCGTCCCACAGGTCATATCATGCGGGCGAATGCGGGGGCGCTTTCCTTCCCCCCCCCCCCCCCAGGTAGGAAGTTTGGATAGGAAATAGGATATAAGTAGTAAGGGTGCCCTCGCGACTGGGCCATATAAGCTGTCGGAGAAGAAAAAACAAATTATTTTTACTATAAAATACATTAAAAGAGTACCCATAAATCGTATATTAACACAATAAATAAATATTTAAATTGTATTTTTTAATGTATTTCTAAATAGATTAATGAAAAATGTTTTGCTACTAAGCTTAATTGTGTAGAATTAAGAATAAGATTCTAACCAGAGAAAATAATTTTTAGGTTCATTGATTATAAATGATAAAAAAATTTAAGACAAATTTTAGATTCATATATTAAATTTGATTTAGAAAAAATCTTTATTTTGCCTTTATCTTGTGGTTTGAATTAATTGTTTACACACTATTTTCTATACACATATTTTAAATACCATAATCAAATTTTCAAAATTAATTTTTTTATTGTAAGTATTATGTCATTAAAAAAAGGTAAAAAATGCATAAATATAAGTACATCATCTTCAATTAATTTATTTTTATAATAACATGAAATGAAATAAGTATAAATTTTATGTATTTCAATTACGAAGTAAATATTCAATATATATTCATATGTACGATTAATACAACGAATCGTAAAGATCATTTCGAGTACTCGTCCGAAATTAATTCACTAATATTTTTACGTTTAGATTTATTGCTGCCAGCAGCTGTTGTGTATAGCTTTACTTGATCTAATAATCGTTTAGTTGCATCATCAATATTTTCGCCTAAAAAAATAAATAAAATTTTACACAAACAATTTTGAGCTTCCTTATTTGCTAATTCGCAAGGCTAACATACCTAATATTTCTTTAATATCCAAAGATAATTTCGCAAGATTTTTCGTACAGTACAAAGCTACGGCAAATCTATCTTTACGATTCATGTAGCCGTTGTCGCAAGCACGTACTACTGTGTACAGGTAATTTCGACTTGAGCACAATTTTGTGTGCATACCGCATAATTTGCCCTGAAATTTTACGATTTACATTTGCATAAAAATTATTTATCCATTCAGAAAAAAATATCAATGCTTATATTAAATATTACCTTTAATTCTGTGAAATAATTTTCTACATAAATTTTTTCAAATGTATCATCACAAAAAGCTTGCATTAATCTGAAAATCACAGAGAATATTTTAAAAACACAATTTTGAATTCTATTTATCTTTCCATAATTATTAAAAAGTTTACCCAATTGGTCCTCCCATAAGTATCAAATTTTTCATATCCTTACTCTTGATTAGATATTCCAATCCGTTATTCTTTTTTCCAAGTATATTTGACGCTGATATAAAAAAACACATCAGATTAAAAACATTAAAAATATTAATTCCAAATACATTCATAGGTATACAATAATATCTATGAAATTTGACTTACCCGGAACCTTGCAGTCAACAAACTTATACTTATATCTTACGTTTGAGTCATTGGTTGAGTGTTCCGAAACAATTAATCCCTTGAAGCTCCGTTCGATAATAAATGCAGTCATTCCAAACTCAGAGAGGCTACATTTTGTTATGACGTATAAAAGTAATATATCGAAGTCAAATCCGTATGACGATCCATCAGAACCATCGAGGATATAATAATCTCCCTGCTTCTTCGCCTTTACTTCCTTCGGTTGCCTCGACGGCGATTCTTCATTGTTTGATATTAAAATTGAGCCAATGTGCTCGCCACTGCACAACTTTATTGATTTTTTATGGATTAATTCAAATTTATATTATTTTATCAAAATAATTTAAAAAAAAAAAGATGATCTTAACATATACCTTTGGCAGATATTTGCGTTTTTGTTCTTCGGTACCAAGGCAATTAATCGGATAAACACAAAACATCGATTGTTCGTTGTAGTACATGGAGCTTGTTGCGGAAACTCGGGCTAACTCCTCTTGAATTATAACTTGATCTAAATAACAACCTCCTTCTCCTCCGTATTCCTTTTCAATTGCAATTCCCAATAAGCCAAGTTTACCAAATTCTTTCCAAAGTTGCTAAAAATTTCAAAGCAATCAAACAAAATTTTTAGTACATTTGATTTAGTACATTATTTCAAGAATATAAATAATAAACCATCAATAGAAAAAAAAATACGAAACGATTATGCTTTAGTAATTTAATAATTATTATTGATAACAAAAGTTTGATAAAACTTTTTTGAAAACAGAAAGATAATATAAATGATAACTTATGAAACGTAAACTTCAATATAAGAATAATAGAAGACTAAGGAACTTGTTTCAAACTCATTCATGTATTATATAATCGTTTGTTTATACTTACTCGTCTATCGTCAAATAAACTTTTCCTGTCACTCTCCGATGCATTGCGTTTGAGCTCCTCTTGCATAAAATCAAAGACCGACTGTCTCAACTAAAATCACAATAAATAATTTTTATCAATCTACACGAACATCGGCTATTATTGATAAAATCATTGCAAATAATATTGTCAATTAATCCCGACCTTTTTCTGCTTTTCTGTTAATCCAAATATGTCATCGTTGATAGGGTAATACACTTCAGGAACATGAAATGCATAATCAGATAGATCAGATCCTGAATGCGACTCACTTTCAAGCTGATAAGTTTCATTGTCAGAACTCATAATTTATTAATACTTTTAAATGTTATGCTAACACTGCCAAAGCTAAATAATCACTGACTGCAGAGCAGCTGATATATGATAAGTTATACACATCACCAAGGTATACTACCTATACATTTGCTTTCTATGTATATACTTATCTTTGTTACTTTTCCAAAAACTGAACGTGAAGAGGTCACAATAGAGTGAAGAAGAATGAATCAGCTGTTTACGTTTTCAAATAAGCCTATACATATAATGTGTTTTTAAATTTTTGATGAATATCTTGAAAAATTAATGAATAAGTAAACGAAATGATGATTTTTTTTTTAATATGAAAAGTATAATGCAATGAAGATTATTTAATTGTATGTTTCATTGCAATAAAAAAAAAAAAATAAATTGAATAATCATCTTTCAAAATTAGATATAATAATAACGTTTTATTTAAACCAGAATTATTGCTTTTATTATTTTCAACAGTCAAATTTTAGCAAGGGTAAATAGTTATAATGTACGTGGACAAAAAAAAATGCAATGATGATAATTTTAAAATGCAGTACATGCACAAACTGATTCTAAGCTAATATTTTAAATTATTGAATGATTTTTTAATTTGAAAAAATAAAAAAAAAGAAGCTAAGGAAGTGATGCTTTTAAAATTTAAAATAAAAAAATTGGAAAAAAGCTTTATCTCAAAGCACAAATGAGTAAAGTCGAGCAAACAGAATAAAGAAAAATAAGATTCTAATAAGAGAAAATCACATTTAATTTTACTCATTAAAATTGAAAAAAAGAAATTTTATTCATATCTTACATTTGATCTTCAAAAAAGTATATTTTTTACTTTTGCCTTGTTTTTACTATTATTAATACACATATATATTTTAAATATCGTTTCCAAATTTCTACAGTTTAATTTTTAATTATACTACCTAAATGCTTTGCAAAAAAAGCAAAAATGCATAAATATAAGTACACCATCTTCAACTCATTTAGTTTGATAATAACATAAAATAAAATTTGTGTATGTTTCACACATTTAAATTACAAAATAAATATTCAATTTATAGATTTACTATCTACACACACGTTTGATTAATCCAATTACCTAACAATAAAGATTATTTCGAGTACTCATTAAAAATGAGTTTACTGATAATAATACGTGAAAATTCATTGCTGCCAATGCCCAATTCGTACAACATTACCTCACCCAGTAATCTTTTACTTGCATCATCAACATTTTCACCTAAAAAAATAAATAAAATTTTACACAAATAATTTTGAGCTTTTTTATTCACGCGTCGTTCGCTTTATAAAAGAAACAAGACTATCATACCTAATATTTCTTTAGTATCCAAACATGATTTTTTTAAATTTTTTGTACAGTACAAGGCTACGGTTTCACTATTTTTACAATTCATGTAGTCGTTGTCGCGAGAGCGTACTACTGTGTACAGGTAATTTCGACTTGAGCACAATTTTGTGTGCATACCGCATAATTTGCCCTGAAATTTTACGATTTATATAGTTGCATAAAAATTATTTATCCATTCAAAAAAAAAATACTTATGCTTGTATATATTACCTTTAATTCCATGAAATGATTTTCCATGTAAGCATATTCGAACGTAGCATCACACAAAGCTTGCATCAATCTAAAACGTAAAAAAATTTTAAAATTCCAACTTTTGAATTCAATTAAATTACTTCTACGTTATTATTAAAAAAAAGCCTATATCTACCCAATGGATCCACCTGCTGATAACATATTCTTAAAGTACATGCTGCTAATTAAAATTTCAATCCCTTTATTTTTTTCTCCAATCATATTCTCCACTGAAAATATACATAGTCAAAAATTAAGAGTTAATTAAAAAATTTATTTTTACAAAAAAACGTAAATTAACTTACCCGGCACCTTGCAGTTAACAAATTCAATTTTATATGAATTGTCAGTTGGACTTTCCAAGACAATAAACCCTTCAAAGTTCCATTCAACAATAAATACACTTATACCAAACTGCATGTTACTATTTGTTATGGCATAAACAACAACGATATCAGCTTCCAATTGAGGTATGTCTCCATTAGAACCATTGAGAATATAGTAATTACCCTGCTTCTCTGCCTTTATTTTCATCGACGATGATTTTTCAAGATTTGACATTAGTTTGATACCGATGTGCTCGCCGCTACATAGCTTCATTAATTTTTGACCAAAAAAATCAAATTGTTATTATTTATATATTTTTTTAAAGATAATACTAAATAATAAATAATAATAAATATTCAAAAACCTTTGGCAGATACTTGAGTTTTTGTTGTTTGGTACCAAAACGATGAATCGGATGAACGCAGTGATTGATATGATTACCGTAACATAAAGCACTTTTTACAGAAGCTCGAGCCAATTCCTCGTGTACTATGATTTGGTCCATATTGCAACCTCCTCCTCCTCCGTAATATTGTTCTATTGAAATGCCCAAGAAACCAAGATTACCAAGCTCTTTATAGAGTTGCTAAAAATTTTAAGAGAAAAGAAAAATTTAGCTTATATACCTTGATTGTTGTTAGACTATGTATACTGTGACCTCAATAAAAACTTATTACCAAACAATTAATTTTTAGCGATTTAGTACCAATTATTGTTAATAAAATTTTGATAACATTTAAAAAAAATTAAGATATAATTAATAAAAGATTAACATTAATAAAAGAACAGTATAAGATCAAAAATTGAGAAATATAATTTCAAAACAATAATAGCGCTGAATTAATCGTTAACACAATAATCATTTGTTTACACTTACTCGTCTATCATCGAATAAACTTTTCCTGTCACTCTCCGATGCATTGCGTATGAGCTCCTCTTGCGTAAAATCGAAAACCGACTGTCTCAACTAAAATCACAATTGATAATTTTCATCAACATATACAAAACGTCGTCTATTATAGATAAAATTATTGCAAATGATATTGTCAATTCCTGACCTCTTTTTGCTTTTCTGTTAGGCCAAATATGTCATCGTTGATCGGGTAATACACTTCAGGAACACGACGTGGATAATTAAGATCTGCAGAAAACGCTTTTTCTGCCAATTCACATTTTTCATCAAAACTCATAACTGATATGTGTATATCTTTACACTACCAAGGCTACGTAATTACTGACGTGAACGTAGTCTTTCTATTTCTATAAGTATCAAGTTATATAGTATATCTATAGGGGAAAGTCCCCTAGTATGGGTCGGCTTCTAGTATGGGTCAGTCCCAGTTTCCAGCTTCCTAAGCTATATGGAGTCTCCGGACAAAATAGATTAGTTGCAGTTTGGCGACTTATTAAACATAATCCGAGTTCAACGATTTTCGCTTCATACCTCAAAAGTTACAGCGGTTTTGAGCAGTTATTCTATTTCTTCTATGCAGAAAATTAATTTCGACAATCTGTCACATTTACCCCTATCGACTTTATGTTCCGAACAATTTTTTTTCTTAAAGTACAACTCGTCAAGAGTAAATCCCCGCCTTGCTGGTATTTCTATTTGCTTTCTACTCGGAGC
>JAPYZE010009208.1:0-11356 GCA_030522805.1 Leptomastidea abnormis
AAAAAAAAAAAAAAAAAAAAAAAAAAAAAAAAAAAAAAAAAAAAAAAAAAAAAAAAAAAAAAAAAAAAAAAAAGTGAAAATATAGATGTTTTGTGTTACATATCGATGTATTAAAATTTTATATTTCTATTGTTCGATGTTTTTTTTATGCGAGCGTGAAAAAAATAAAAAAGAAAAATTTTTGAGCTTTGATCATTGGTATTATATATTGTATCGAAAGATGAAAAAGAAAGCCATGCATTGGCTGTAAATTAAAATTCATTTTATAAAAGTATACGCAATGATACATCAATATCAAAGCTTTTTAATAATTTATTTTTATGTGTACCTATACTATACGAACGATATCTCTCTTTTGAAATGTCGAACAATTTTTTTTATAAAAATATATGAGCACTGCGATTTCAAGAGAGTCATATACTTATCAAAATTTTTTTTTTGCCCATAAAGAAATATCATCTTTTATTTATGCAGATATATTTTAAGAGCTAAAATATATAAATGGTCGTTTCGCTTACCCCTTCTATATGAGATTATATGTATATATACCCATAAAATATACCCGTATTATAGTAAATTTTATTAGATGATATACGTACCTGAAACAGAAAAAACAAAAAATTATTAGTTAAAAATATTATAATAATAAATTTATTAATAATTAATAAAAATCAATCTTACATTCACACTTTTATTAACATAAATTAAACGCAACCAATTAAAAAATTCAAAGTACCCTAAAACTCAGAATCCTAAACAAACTCTTTAACCCTCTTTAAAATTAACACAATTAACTAAAATAAACAAAATCGTCAACCTCGACTTCCTTCATACCAACCGATTTTTATACAAATAATCTCCGGTATATCGTATTCTCATACATACACACACACACATACCTACACTATACAGATTCTCAAGAGAACCCTTTTTTCCGTTCCGTACTGCTCGAGAGGGCAATCAGCCGCACCCATAGAGACCAACCAACGTTATATAGAAGGGGACGATTTTTCCGCACGGACGGATTCATGGAACACACGTAAGAAGAAGAAGGAGGAGGATGAGGATGAGGATGAGAAGGAAGAAGGAGAAAAGACAAAAAAAAAAAGAAAGTAAGATGGGATGGTAAGTTTTGTCGTATAAGGTTTCGTTCAAGTCAGCTTCGTAATTCTTTTATTTTCTCTCTTTTTTTCTGTTAAGGATAATTGTAAGTATGACCAGTTTTTTAGTGTCTTGGTTAAAATTTTTATTTTTCTTGTTTTATAAATAATATTACGATTATTTTCTGTTAAATAAAAAAAAATCGTTATTGTTAGCTTTGTAATTGGAAATTAATGTAGAAAAAGTTATACGGGTATAATTTTTTATCATTTTAATCTGCACAATTAGAAATCACAAAAAAAATGAGTAATAGAAAAATTAAACGGTCGACTGAACATTTCATAGTTTATATATTCGATTATCGTCACTTATAAGACAGTAATGACACATACGTGCTTGGATTTTTTGGCAACCTCTTAAATATATAAAACCTAATGAAATGTGAATAGTTACCAACAATACTTTTACCTTCCTCCTCCTCCTCCACCTCCTCTTCCAACCAAACATTAATTTAACGCTTGAACAAATCTACATGTATGTACAGATTCATTCGACCGTATATAGATCAGATTCACTGACTCGTATAAATATAAACTAACCAAAATTCACTTAGACCGTTTAAATATCCGTATATTTCCTTTTATAATACCAATTTATAAAACCATAATATTTAAACTTATCACACATCGATAAAAAATAAAGTTAACTTTTCAAGTTCATTGGCATTAGATACAAAAAAGAAAATAAAAAGAGTATAGAAGAATCTCATCTTGAACTTGAGTAAATTCTTCAAAAGAATTCTTGAAGGTTATCTACTATATACAGTACATAACCTGCTTTACCCACCTTGACAAAAGAGCAGAAGACCAGACCAGCACTAGTTTTTTTTTTCTATGTCTATACTAAGGTTGTCTGACAATTTTCACTCTTCAAGGTTTTTATAGTGGATAAGAGAGAGTTCAGTAACCGGATAAGTATGTGTATATAAAAGGATAAAGAAACCATAGTGACAAAGATGTGATGGAGTTGAGTGAGAAGAATAAAAAGGGGGTTTGAATTTTATTATTTGATAGGTTATGTTTGTGTGTCAATTAAATTGTAAGTACATATAAGTATACGAAATCTATTGTTGAATTAAACTGCTGTGATAATCGTATGTGATTACATTATATTAAGGTAGAGTTTATGGATGTATAGATGAGATTGATGGAATGAGTTGATTGGAGCTTTTTGTATTATGATTTGTAGTATGTATTTTAACAAATAATGATAATTATATTGTAAGGACAGTTTTAGGTAATTTTGCGGTGTATGTATATGAAGATAAGAATATGGATGACCTATAAAACAGGAAAATCAAGTCATTATAACCGATCATTTTTTTATGCCAAAGGCAAATTTTACCGATCTTTATCATGTATACAATAACCTTAAAAAGACTACAATTTTCAAAGAAAGCTACAATGTTCCTTACAATTTTTTATTTTTTTTTTTTGTAACTGATGATATCACTAAGCGATAGAATAATTAATTTTATTTTTATAGTATACATAAAATCTTTGACAAAATATTGTCATTATTTATCATCCAAATATTTATAACAGTATCGGTAATCATTCAATACAATATCCATAATAAAAAAAAAAAAGGAATAAGGATAAAAGAACAACCGTTAATCAAGTTTATATAGCCTGAAGGTATTATATATACTATGGACAAAATCGGTTTTATATATATATAAGCATCTTTTCTTACTATGCTGGAGGTCTTTTATCCTTGTAATCTTTGAAAAACAAGAGTAAAATCGGTTTTATATATAATGTCTTCTTCTTCTTTTTCGTTTTAAAATTCTCGGTACCTACATACATACAATTTATATAAAATCGATGAAAATCTTTTTGTAACGATCTTACTTATATCTATCTATATCGTATATAAATAAAGATCAAATTAGTTTACATCAAAGACTAAATATTAAAGAAGAGCTTATATGTATATTGTAGATTTTTAGTACAATAAAAATTGATGACTTTTATGTATACCACAAACATGTAAAAAAAAAAAAGAAATAAAAAGACAAAAACGGAGGACGTGAATTAATCGGTATACTTGTATATACTTGCAAGTATGTAGGTACTCGGTAGCTTTTATATTCAGAAAAAGAAGAAACAAAAATTTTAATGCAGGAATCAAGTAGTAAAGAAAAAAAAAGGTACTTGTAGAAAATCGTAAGAAACCACTTGGCTTGTGAGTATCTATAGTTATAAAAATCAGTCTCGCATACCAAAAGAAAACCAGAAGCAGAGAATATATAGTATAGAGAGAGAATCTAAGGTATATAGTATATAGGATAAGAAAAAAAGTAGCCGTAAGGCATTGGTATAAATACATATATACATATATATACACTGTATACCTTCGTAATCAAGACTGAATCTTAGCGATGTATCTCTTTCAGTACTTGTACAAGGACTATAAGTCGGTCGAGCTGTATAGATTTAGCATTATACATAGTGTATGTATGTATGTATGTATGTGCGTGTGTACACGCAAAGAATACGTTAATTTATTTATACAAGACTTCCCGTCGTACACACATACATGTATATATACATGGGTGAGTGTTGGTGAATTAAAACTTGTTTTTCTACTTGGTATGATAAAAATAAAAATAAAAAAAAAAAAAGGAAGAAAAGACCCAATTGCTTGGTAAAATAGGAAAATTTATATAGGAAGATAGAAAAGGTGAGAAAGAAAAGAGCGAGAGAAATAAGTCACCTATACCTTAATTTTCTTTTTCTTTTTTTATGTTTATAAGTGTATCATAACTGGTTTTCTTTACTGATTTATCGAGGTTGCTTTTTGTATTGAAGTAGGTAAAAAAAGAGAATTTTCAGTATGTGCATTATTATATGGGGGTTTACTGTATTTATACTGCGAATGTATATAATTTTTGTTTTGTTTTTAATTGATTAAAATTTTTTTTTTCTATTCGTGAAGTGGGTGATGATAAAAACGTGTTTGGAAAATTTTAATAGTTATATTGCGTTGATGGAATAAAATGAAAATTTTATTAATCTATTTTATCAATATTTTCAATTTTATACATATATGTACGCGTGTATGTGACATGAATATAAATTTTAATATAAATTGGTTTTGATTGTTTAATTATAGAAAACTCACGTAGAAACACTTATAACTAACACACATAGTAAAAATTAAAAATAAAAAAAATTAATAAAGATTATACCTACATATAAATACCGCGAATATAGTTACAAGATTGATTTATTGGTATATAAGTACAAGCTGATTCTTTTCATCTCGACCTCATTTCTGACATACATACATAACGACGTTAAGTGCATTTCTAGAGTTTAGTTAAGTTATGCAGTTAATAAAATCAAATAGACATTATTGACCGATAAGACATATATATTTAAATATAAGTCCAAGATCATAGACTTATATAGCAATTAACCATTCAGCTATATATATAAAAGTAATTGGTTAAAAATCAAGACGACAATTATTTTAGTCGTAATGAATTTACGATCAAATTAGTCTATAGGTATTCCTATAACTATTTTCGTTCGTCCATACAAAATTAGAATTAAAATTTTTGGGTACAGTAGGTCAAACGACCATTAAAAGAAAAACAGGTATAATAATAAGAGACATTTCAAATTTAGCTTTTAACCAGAACTAAAAGTAAATATACACATTAAAGGAATTTGCAGGTATGTGATATACAAAACATGTATAAGTATTGTAAACTTGTATTATATAGAGATTTCGGTCAATGATCGATTTTATATAGGTACTTATACATCTGCAGTCATGCGTGATTTTACAGATCGTTTACGTAATATTATGTGTATGTGTGAACGATTTCGGTTAAATGAGACAAATAAACATATCGTACAATAATCTCATTTTCACTTTTGTGTAAAGTTAATCAAGCGCAGTATTACTTTTTATGTAAGTGTTAGGTAAAAAGGAAGGGTAAGGGTATATATAGGGTTTTATTAATAGATGGGAAATATAATTATTATGATTGATTTTAGATTAATAATAAATTGGGTTCATATATAGGCTATTAACAATAAATCAAGGTTACATAATTCTATTACAATTTTAATAAAATTTAAAAGCTATTTATTATCGATTTATCAAATTGAACTTAATTTTTATGTTCTTTTTTTTTTTAATTCTCTTTTCTTTTATTGTTTCTCGTTTTTATATTAAGCAAAATATTATACAATAACAAAAAATTTTCATTCATTCATCATCATAAATTATATCCTAACATACCAAGACATTATATTCCATTCACACTTACTTTACTATATATCTACCATTACACATCAAAACCATAAACACCTCTAATATATATATGAAACATATCATATACTCATACTCATCCGGTAGTTTTGAAATTTCATCTTCTACTATATACCATATATACACTCCTAAACTCGTTAAATTCATAACTCCTTTACCCAAGGTCAAAGCACTCAACTACTTACTTACCCATACGCATACACACACATACACATACCTATATAGTACATATAAACATTTTAAAAGTCAAACCTCTCGTTATACGTTCTCTACTACTACCAAGAGTTTTTAGATTCTCTCTTATACAAACTACTTATATATAGCGGTAGAAAACTAAACGCAGAGTATATATAGGTATAGAATGATAGAAGGTACATAAGGGTATAAAGAGGAAAGATTACGTTTTAACATGAGGGTGTTCGGTTTATATAAACTCACTTGGTGTGTGTAACCAGAGAAATTATTCCGGGATACACGTACTAAATTCGTTAGTTTGATAAGGGGGGGGGGGGGGGGTAATCCCCAATAATGGTCTTTTATGTTATAATAAAACTATCGTAAAAATAAAATAAAAAAAAAGTATGGAATATATCGCGTGTGGAATAATCTTATAATACGTGTAACGTGAATTTACCTTTAAAGACAGTTCTTATCACCTTACTGTATAACGCTGATTAATATAACGCGTGAACTTGTGAAGGGGAGAAAGGTTAACGTGAATGTAATACAATCGTACCTTATATAGGTACTTGTAGGACTGTATATTGTTGATGTTGGAATTGTAGTTTTATGTATGGAAATTTAAGGAAAATTATTTTAGCTTTTTTTTTTATTGATGAATATAAATTATAATGTTTATAATTGTAGTTAATGAGATGTAAAATAAAATTTATTAATATATACCTATAGAATAAAAAAAGTAATTTTTTTCAATTGTAAAATGTAAAATCTTGTCGGTACATATATACGAACATATTACTCAACGAGAAACTTTCCCTCTTATACTTTTTTTTCTTTTTAAGACACTGAAAAGATTCGCATCAGAACTTAAGGTTTTTATCAAAATATCTCGAAAATTCTTTAAATTTTCGGAAATGACCAAAACTTATAGTAGTTGTATAGGTATGGATATACGAAATGTATAACGGAAGAGATTACGTTATACGTCTTACGAACCTTTTTTTTCTCTATACATGAAGAAAGGTTGTAAATCAAGGATGAAGACTGCAGGTATATGGATTTTTAAGAAGATATAGATATATAACCTACTATACGGTATATTGTCTACTGTTTTTTCGTCTTTCTACGGGCAATTATGTCGATTAGGATCAGGAATGCTATGTCATTCAATGTTACTGCTGCTTAGTTTAAGTGTGTGTGTGGTAGGTGAATAGGTAGGTATAGGAGAGGAGATGCTGTGTGAGAGAGAAATTTTTTCTTGGGTTAAGATTTGAAGGGGGGAAGTATATAATATAGGTGAAGTGGAAATTGGTTGATTTTTGATTGTGTGTGTGAGGAATATAACGGTTGATTGAATAAGACAGAAGTTGGGTGATTTTAGGGTATAGATACAGAGGTGATGGTAATAAAATTATAATAATGGAGGATGGTTTAATTGTGGAATTTAACTTTTTAACTTATAGTATTGTTTTTCTTTTTTTTTTTTTTATTATTAAATAAAATGATTAGAAAAAAAAATTATTGTAATTTTAAGACATTTTTTTATTGATAAATATTTAAATATTTATTTGTGCATTTTTTTTAATCACATAAAAAAGAAACTGTAATATGCATTTTAAGAATCATATCATTATCGTTAAATTATCGGTAAAAATTCTGCAATCCAACATAAACATCAAGCTTAAATTTCACAGATGCCAAATGTTATTATTTAGATAATACGATCCTCATGTTAAAAGATATATAAAAAAAATGCTTACCCCACACACACGAAACTAAATAACTTTTTATCAAAATAATATATATAAATTAAATTATATACTAAGCAAACAATTTTTTTTATTTTGGTTAAATTCTTATAACTATATTTTAAATATTCTACAAACAAATAAAATAAAAAAAAAAAAAGATACTTGAAAATGCCGCAATGATTTTTACGTAAAAATATTATACGTGAATAAAATAATCAGTGAAACATAAGTCATTGATAAGAAACTGTTTATATATATGTACAGCTTAAGAAGATCGTAAGTCTTTCTGTTTCTCTCTCTCTCTTAATCCGTTATCTCATACACACACGCAAACGCTTTAATCAATGGCCTAAATTATAATTCTTCGGTTACAATAGTCGTTCTTTTATTTTATTTTATTTTTTTTTCAATCTAATGCATATAGAAACATTTGTATTTTTAAAATATAACGGATCTATTCTTTTTTATATAGTTTGAATTTAAAAAAATGTATATTTGTTGTTGATAAACATGTAGCTTAAATAAGTACAAATGTACAGTGTAAAATAAATTAATGACTATTCGATTTATTTTTGTACCTCTATTTTATACACAACAAAATATTAAAATAAGTCCATTATACCTACATACGACATACATTCAAGTGACATTCTTAAGTTAAAATTTTGTAGAGCTTCCAATAATAAAATAAAGTAAGAAACAAATACCTACACATTGGAATTTTGTTTACATATCATTTAACACAAATTTTGAAAAAGAGGTTGTTTTGTCAATATTCAATTAACTCATGTATATTTACTATATAGTAATGAGAGTACATGATGCTTTTAATTATTAAATTCAATAACTAAGCTTTCTATATGCATGACCAAATTTATAGAAGATTGAGATTGGTGTATGTAATTTACATATCTCAAATTCAAGCTTTGATATTATATAGATGCATCATGTCTATTATTGATATTCAAATTTAAAGATTAGTTGTCTATTAAAAAAAAAAGGTCTAACGTGCGAATCTAACACACACATATATGTATTTATAACCTCAGTTATAGCCACAATCTATATACCCTACTTCTTTCTAACCGATTATATACTTATATATTTCAATGACTATATACAGCAGACCTTTCGTTTCTGCCACTCTATAGGTACCAAATTTTCCAACCATCTGCTTCTTGATCCTCTTTCCTTATATACACTATACTTGCTTACCTCATCTCCTCTCCCCCCCCCCCCTAACTACTTTCTCTCACCCTATAGTTAAACTACTTCTATTTCTCTCACTCTCTATTTTTTTTTCTCTCTATTTTTTAATCGTTTATTCAACATTTGTACGGTTATACTTACACTGACTCAGCCATATGTTCTTCTGAAAACGTATTTTTTTCAGAATTTTTTTTTCTTTTTTATAAAACTAGTGCAATTATAATTTTTGTAAACATACATGCATCTCAATAAATTTTCTGATTTACAGGATAATAACATAACGTAAGAAAACTTACTTATATGTACATACATTTTTTTACCATCTCGCTTTATATATAGTCTTCTTATTTTTTCCGTTCCGGATTAATAATCCCTAATCATAGCTATTTCACATCTTAATGACTATATAGCTTAATAAATCTCTCTGCTCTTTCTCTCTCTCTCTCTCTCTCTCTATCGGTCACTTTAATGATTAACGATCAAACAAGTTACGTATGTACAAATAAAAACCCCCTAACAAATCACATCACTAAAATAAAACACATATTTATTTTTCTATCTCTAAAAATCCACCCCCATATACACACATACATACATACATACATACATACATACATACATACATACACACATACATACATGCTTAGTACACCCACCATATTCACACATACACACAAAAAAAAACTTCTCAGCTAAGCTCATATTCCCATCTTACGCACATTATAGTCGCCTCATCAACTACATCCTTCTCACATACACACACACACACACACACACAACACGTCATCATATTCCGATACGGATTACGCGTTCGAGTGCAAGATTCATATAAAATCCCGGACTTTCGGACGACGTCACATATAATATACATTTACTGGTTACATCCTGAAGAAGAAAGAGAGAAAAAGAAAAAAAATTGTGGAGAAAGGAAGAAGAGAAGAGGAAGAAGAAACGATAGCTTTTTATATATTGTACTGCGCTAAAACGTGGCTTGACTGTGTGTGTGTATGTGTGTGTGTGTGTGTGTGTGTATGTATGGGAGAAAGCGAGAGCTTCTTATTGTCAGAATCCTTCCCCCTCTTACCTTACTTTACTGTATATACCCCCTCTTGAATGCTATTGTAAAGGTTTTGTGTGTGTGTGTGTTTGTGTGGCGTACTATATCTTTTTTTCCGATTTGATCGCAATATGGTTATATTTTGGATCGAATGGGCTATATCTATAATGTGTTAACTTATTTGTTTGTTTTTTTTTTTTTCAAAAAAAAAAAAAATTGTTTTTATTTGTAAGGCAAATAAAGTTTGATAATTTATATACATAAATAAAGTAATAATAAATAAAGAATTGTTTATTTTTAATAAATTATATTATGGATTTCTACAAAAAGAACCCAAGCTTGCAAAAATGTCTTATACGTGACGTGAAATCTTTCGAATTTAATAAATAAGTAATAAGAAAAGAAATAAAGCTTGCAAGCACTTAAGAATCTACCTCAATCCCTTATTACGCTTAAAGCCCTCTCAATTTAGTTACCCTTTTATTTTAATGTCTTACTTAATTTCCCAGAAATTTCTAAAAATAAACGAAACAATTATACTAACTACACACAAATACACATTTACTCTTCTAAACGTAAAATAATTTTCAAAGTACACAACCATCATACATACTCTTCCCCTATCATACCCCACATATGATCCCTAATTGTAATCCCTCTATCACATAAATAAAACATATATGCAAGTGTACGACTACACCCCCATGAAAAGTTTTGAATTGAATTAGTATTATACACTTGCATTTTTTAAGAACACTAGTATATACGTATATATAAACACGTGCAAGATAAGTTTTGCTAAAATAGACACGTGCCAAAAAAAAAGGAAGTCGGGGTATATCTAACGCTTAGAGGGTGTTTTATTCAATATATGAATAGTGAAGAGCTAACATGCGCACATGTTACAAAAACTAATACAGTAACCGCAAAGTGTATTCGATTTGATTCTATATCACCACAAAACAATAATCATAATAATAATGATAAAAAAAAATCGTTTCACACGTGGCGCAGATTGACGTTGTATAGGGGGTTAAACTATTATGTATAGTTTTTTTTTTTTTTTTTTGCACACACGATTTGTCCCAAGAGATCTACCATATGTAGGTCATGGGAAAGAAAGAAAAAAAAAGTGTTGGGAAGTGTTAGTATTACTTTTATTTTTATTCTAAGATCTTGATATGATATATATATATGGTATGCTACGTATGCCACGTGTTTTTTAAATATGTAATAGAAAAAAAAAAATTAAGCAAGTGTCATTTCATACTGTGTATTATGTATAACCCTTTAAAAATTTCAAACATTGTTTTGTTTTGTTTTAGACTATGAGAAGCATATAAGTATACGTGAGATAGTGATGAAAATAACAATCTGTCATCGTATATTGCTCTGTCCTTAAAATTTTCTTTGAAAAAAAAAAAATAGTTGACGTAACAAGAGCTTTAACGTATCGTATATATTTATATATACGCATACGTAAGGGAAGCCTTATATAAAAAAAGGCCATCGACCAGGAAGAAGCAAAGCAAAAAAAAAAAAAAAAAAAAAAAAGGTAAATAAAAAAAAAAAAAAAAAAAAAAAAAAAAAAAAAAAAAAAAAAAAAAAAAAAAAAAAAAAAAAAAAAAAAACTCGTTCATATTCACAAAGGTCTTCTTTCTCATAAGAGATTCAATTTGAAATTCCATTCAAAAAACAACAAATTTCCGCA
>JAPYZE010009211.1:0-14921 GCA_030522805.1 Leptomastidea abnormis
GAAGTAATTGAAAATTTAGAGTTTGATCACCTTAATTTATTAGAATTTTATAAAATCCATTTTTATTGATAATTAAATTCATCACATAATTATGTAAATGAACATCATTTGAATTTTGTGACAAATTTTAAACAAATTTTACATTATTTTGAACTTGCCAAAATTTATACATACAGTATTAATACCAGAAAAATAACATTTCAAAATTAAATTTTCTTGTTGCAAACAAACTTGCATTTCATAAATTTATATATGTACGTATCATTTAGATATATTTATTTTATATTTATATATACACTTATAAGATAGAACGTTAATAAATATTGTCAAGCCACCAAGGGCATATTTTTAGACGCATGGGTTGATGAATTTGCTGACGTCAATCAGATTCTTGGCTAATTTTTGAAAAATAAAAAAAAGAAAAATAATAATCAAACGTTCTTATAATATTATAATAAACAATGCACTCGGTAAATAGGTAAGTAAGCACATTTATAAAAAGATTAAAAAAATTGACGGTGTCGTCTCCAAAATAAAGCGCGAGAGAAAGCTGAAAATCGCTAAAACATGGGGGGATTGGGTAGTAGAGGAGAATAAAAAGGAAGGGGGATAAGAAAAGCGAGAAGCACAAGTGTGACTCACAAGTATGTATAAGTATAAATAAGCAGGAGAACATATACAAAGGAGAACATATACAAAAAAAAGCGACAACGCTCCTCTTGGTGTATTATATATAATTGCCGCGGTAAGCTGCCCCCGCTCGCGCTTATATATTATATATTACTCACTCGCTTGATCTTTTTTCCTCTTCTACTACGAGCACCCACTATCTCACCTATACATACATAAGTCACGCATGCACTGCAGTAAAGTTTGTGTGTATGTATATATTATGTATTTTGTTGTTAAGGCGAAAGACGCCGGTATATGGCTTTGAGTATTTTTCGCCTTTTCCGCGGCTGTATATACTTACCGGGAGTTCTACCTACTTACGCCTCATCTTGAAGGACAATTGACATTTCTGCCTGTTTTCTCTTGCTAAGGTCTTTTTTTTGTGATCGTCGCGCAGGAAGAATATTTATAAGTTAAATTTAGTAAGTACTTACGTAGGTTTTTTTTTTAGATAACGGAAATACGTTTTTTATTTAGAAGAATAAACAAACTCCAGCTAAGCTGACCTTTAAAAAAAAACAAACAAACAAACAAAAATGAATAATTAAAAACAAAAAAAGCTATTTAATAAAGGAAAAACAATTAAAAATTAGTCGCTGTGTTGTTGGCCACTGCTCAAATTTTTTTTTATTTTTCTTATTACATGACTGTCTGAATAACCTATATGTTTTTTTAATTAGTTTCATAACTATATAAAAAATATTTTCTGTAATTCGGATATTTTTTACATTTTTTAATTTCATAAAAATCGTCGCATCATTAAATGTGCGAAACTTCTTATCTATAGCGGTTTTTCATTGTGACCTTGTACAGACGAATTTGCCAAGGGAAGCTATACCTATTATCAAACCTATCAAGGTTCAGAGATTTTTTTTTTATTAACTTCTTTTTTTACCAGAAAAAAGAGAAATCAATCGTACAACAGAGGATAATTTGACAATTAGAACGTACATCGTACGAATTCGGCGTTGTTCCGGCCAGTACCAGTACTTACTCCGGTCTGGTACATAGCTCCCATCGCTCCAAAAGCAAATAAATAACGTGCAAAAGTATAAACCGCTTTACAGCGTACTTATCGCAAAGCCAAAAGTACCTATCAATTCATCAACGTACTTATATTAACACATTGAAGCAGTAGCAACGCACGTGTGCGACTGTGTGCGAGCAAGGGACTCAAACTGGCGTGCATCGTCGTGCGCACCCGCACAATATAAGTATACCTATGTAGCAGAGTAGTTATTCACGTATAGAAGTATACCTACATATTATATATGTATATGTGCAGCCGGTTTTTCTCTCCTGCTCCCTCTCGGCCCTCGGCCCCGTTTACTCCCTCTTCCACCAACCTTAATATATCTATATATATAATACCACCGTCGTCGTCCCACCGGCGCGCGCGCGATCGTGTCTCTCTCTCTCTCTCTCTCTCTCTCTCTCTCATAGTCACACTGCAAGAACGAGAAGCCGACTCTGCCGACCCAAGAGCGAGAGTTCACAAGTCCGCATCGAGGTTGTCCCCGTAGGAGAGGAAGAGAGCGAGACAGAGGGAGACTCGAGTGCGCGCGCGACACGAGGTCCTCTCTCAACCTTCCTCGAGATCACCACCACCACCGACGCTCTTGCAGATATCTCCCGGCCCAGTCCACCGCACCGCGATCATCCGCGGCCGTCGTCCTCGGGCAGTGATCGTATAGCGGGCTCCGCTAGCGCCGCCACCGTTGTCGCCACCACTATCCACCACCACCGTCGCATCAGCATCGCCGCCTGCACCAACGAGTCAGTCGCGCTGGGCCAGACGTCGCCTGGAACAGCAGGATGAAGTGGCTGGGCGCGGGCAGCGCCGGGGCCGCAGGCGAGCCGGCTCCTCCGATGCAGCTACATCCCACCGCCAACGGACACCTACCCGCTGTAAGTTCCGAATTTTTATATACGCTTACACATAACTATATACTTATATATGCGTACTTCCCGGCCAATCTATCCTCGTCGTAACGAATTACCTAGCCTACTCATCGTTTTCAAGCGTTCTCGCAGTTCGCCGCGATAGCCCCGGTCATCCTCCATCTCTTCTCCACCACTTCCTCCCCTTTACCTCTCTTGCCATTCTTCTTCTGAAATCGTCGTTGTTTTATCTTGCTTGACTTCCAGTGCACGCTCTGGGCCTTTTAAAAGTCCACTTTTTTTACGTCGACGGTACACTACGCGATCCGATAAAATTACCAAACAGTTGGGTTATTTTTGCTTCAACCTCAAATTAGTTTGCATAAAACTGTATAAAGAGCCATTTTTTCTTGAGATAATATTGAAGTAGCCATCAATTTGGTACATTCAATGTCAAAGTGCATAACAATCTGGAAAACAGTGGATCTCTCTAATTAAATTTGTCTACGTCTCACAAATGTGTTACTGTAATTTACTATCCATTCTTAAAAATATATTTTTCATTATATTCTGAAATTCTACGCTCTATGTTTAGGTTAGATTGTGTAGTTATAACTCCGCAATTATATGCAAATCATTTCTAAAAATGATTGATACTTTTTGCTTATATATTATAAAAAAAATTAATGTATTATTGTAATACTTAATTTGTTTATTATTATTTTATGGTGCTTGCTGATTTAAAGATTATTAAAATCATAATCAATTTATTTTCTTTAGGATACAGAAACTTGTGGTCAGGTTATGGCAGGTGGAGATGCAAGTCGATTACCTCCTGGACAGACACATCCAATTGGTGTAAATAGAGTTCAAGACGAAACCATGGTAGGTTATGTTTTTCAACGACCAACAGATCAAGATTTTCAGACATCACCTTTTCAAACAAAACAATCGCCAAGAGCCTGGGCTTTGGCAGATGATGGAATTATTGATGTATGTAACTGACATATATTTTAAACTTGAGATTATTTAAAATTGTGTAAGAAAAATCTAATATAATAAATTTTTAGAATCAAGAGAAATGGAAATATCCAATGAATAAAATTGGAGTACCTCAGCAAAGTCAACCACAACAGCTTGGACTTCAAGCTATGAACAATGTACATATGCCTTATGAAATACATCCAATGCAATTAAAGGTGATTTTCAATTATATTCAACATTTACATTTTAATAGATATCATGTGACTTAATATAAAATTATAAATGTTTCAGAGTGGGACACCAACGGAACATCTGGTTTATTTAAATAATCAAATGACACCTCAGCAACAAGTAGCCTTATTTCACCATCAGCAGCAGCAACAACAATTTAGAAATGGACAGGTTAGTGATATTTTATTTGCACTTATCACTTCATTTTAAAGGTTAAAGAAATTTTTATATAATCTCTCATCATGCAAAGCTTATTGTGTGTATGGAAATATTCATATTTTGAGTTGATTTATAAATATCTAACGAATAAGTTTTGCTTATGCACATATTACTGCTAATCAGAGTTACACAAAATGATAATACATACTTATACTTTTAAGAGAAAAGTAGGATTATACATTTTTTAAGTTCAACAAAAATACATGATGATGGTCTCTAATTCAATAACTTTTCTTTGATTAAGTTAAATAACACTTGATCAAACTTTATGTTCAACCCTGTATTTTGTTACATTTTGAGGTTTTTAATTTCAACAGCTGTTGCTAGGAAGAAAACTAGAAGATCGATTTCAATAATACTCATGATCTTTAGCCCTCTTTTTGAAGTATAAAAAAATAAATCCCATATTCTTGTATTTTCTAGTCATATTTCGGGTTCAAAAATAATTGCTTTGTTTATATTAACTCCATCTAACCATTTAGGATTCATATTGACATTAAAAAAGAATAATTTAAATGTTATTGTACCAGTAACAATTACATTTAACAATAAACTATTTTTTAACTACAAAAAATTTTTAGAATAAAATAGCTATTTTCGTTTTCTATACAGAAGATGATTGAATCTGTAAATTATTTAAGCTAAAATAGTTTTTAAAAAATGCTGCTGTAAAATTTTTAAACATATTGTAAAGATCAATGTGTATTTAAATTATGAAATGAAATTACATTTAGTAGATATTTTACATTTAATCTACATCAGTCACAAAATCTTCAATATACATGTACAATGAATTTAAATTTTTATACAATTTCAATTATTTTTGAAACTAATTTAATATTTGGACTTTTGATGGTAGTTTTGAGATCAAGTGTTTATCAGGGTGTAAAATAGAACTTTTTGTCCCATAAATTAAATCTGTGCTATGAAATTAGATAAGATTTAAAAGCCATTAAGCTCGAGATGTATTTTTAGTCGGCAAATTAAACGTAAAAAAAAATACTGTTCAAAATAAAGAAGATAGAAAAAGCAAATTTTTTTAACAAATTCGTTTTTGTCGTCGTTTGTACTTGCGATGTTAATCATTATTTATGTCTTGAAGAAAAATAGTATTTTTTGATGTGGAATGTTTACACAAGACAGAAATCTATTTATTGAGCAAATACCGGACAATATTATTTTGTTCGCTCAAGTGCAACGTTAATTTTTTAATGCTGATTTAGTGATCCAAAAGTTAGATTTAAAACTTAGAGCAAGCGCGAAAAACTTAAATACTTCGTTAAGCGCGCCTAAAAAATAGTCTTCAAGATCTGCTAAATTGAGACCCAAACGTCTTTTAAGCCAACTTGAGCAAAATTTTTTTTGAAAAACATTGTTTTAAATTGCCTGATCTAATGAAAAGCAGTTGTCTTATCTCGGGCGTAAGGTCCTTTTGCCAACGTGTGATCGTGCAGCTGACTCTCAGTTCGACTATTACCACTGCCAAAAATTTTATACTTTACGCCCTAGATACTGAGAAAACTACTAATTTGTATCACAGGTGTAATTATTTGTTCTCTTAGAATTACGTAGTTCTTGAAGCCGACACTGACGTTGATTGTCACTTGAATAAAAAAACCCTACCTTACACCCTAATTAATAAATTATCATTTTATTACATGATTTTATTTGTAAATGAATTGAATTTTTAAAAAATTGATAAAACGATTTATATGTTTTGTGTATTAAAATAGAACCTTATACAACTTTATATATTCATTATAAACAATCACTACTTTTTTGTACATATCAAAATTTTTTTTTATCTTTTTTTTTATTGAAATAAGTTTAACTCACAAGACAATTTAAAAAAAAAAAAATCTTAAAAATTATTGAATTCTTGAAAAAAACAAAGTAAAAGTTATAATTTATTTTTTACACTGCAATCGATTAGATTGCAAAATGTTAAAAATCATCTCAAAAAGGCAAAAGCTAGTTAATAGAATTTCAAAATCGGATCGTCCGAATCGGTATTTAATTGCGAAAGCTGTATGTGTCACATCCCTAAACTCGACCAAATGTAAACGTTCATTCCAAGGTGTTTAAGAAAGTGTATACAGATTTCTTATTTACAAATCAAAAACCCACGACTTTTATGACTTTACATTGACGACGTTGACGAACACCCATATAATACAATTTGATATCTATAGCTAGTGATTCGTACAGCTTAGGGGTTGTCAAGAGTTTTAGAGTTGTAGAAAGAGGGTTGGTAGGCGGGGGTGATGAACCAGAGTAGGAGATAGCTCAAACCAATAGCACATAAGTAGATAATAAGTGTACAACTGGTATGGGAAGTAAAGAGTGTAAAAAAGTGGTGCTGCTCCTGCAAAAAAGCAGTAGCTATAGGAATATCTCTGTATTTATTAAAATATCTGCTGCTGATATCCTCACTATCTGACTAGCTATATATAATAAGAGAGTCCGGCGCCACCATCGCGCGTCGTTCTTTGTTTCGGCCACTGTAATATAAAAGCGAAGAGCAGTAGTTCTCCATCGCCGCGGTGCGCGCAGGCTGCTCTGCAGGGGCAAGAGAGCCGCAACGGCTGGCAAAAGCGAGTATATATATATAGGTATAGGATAGGCAGTAAAGAGGAGAGCTAGGAACTCTCTCTCTCTTTCTCTCTCTCTCTTATCCTGCGCAACGACTCCCTTTTCTGTATTTGCGTGTGTATATATATATGTATGTGATCCACTGACTTTCCATCTCTTTCTTGCTCTCTCTCTCTCTCTTTGCGCGTAAAAGCAGCCGCCAGCGCAAAGCACAACATCGGAGTCAGACGCATATACATAATATCCAAGTGTATGTACAACACACTGACGACTGAGAGAGGAAGAAGAAGAAAAGGGAGGAAGAGGAGGAGGAGGCACATTACACGCGCGTAAGCCGCCTCGTGTATGCTGAGCAGTGCAGAGTCGTTTATGTGCGCTCGGAGAGGAGGAAAATAGACGTTACTCTTTCTCTCTCACTCTGCAGCAAACTCGGCGCGCGCCACCACCGCACCTTTGCTGCTGCTGCTGCTCAGCCTTTTTCGTCGACTCTCCCACGTCGTATACGTAGGTACAACAGTCACCGACGACTCCGTCGGGCACTGTGTGTGCTCTCTCTCTCTGCGCCTGTGGTGACACTACCGCGAGAGAGGACGCGCAACTCCTCTTCTCCTCGTCTCGTTTTTACCCTACTGTCTTTCAGCTCTCTCTCTCTCTCTCTGCTTCTATGGAGATTCGCGAGTGTTGTTGAAACAGAGTAAGAGAAAGAAGAAGCACGGCCGGTCTATAATATATACAAATACAACATACACATATACACATAATCAAGTTTATAGACAATATAAATGTATTTATCATAATTAACAAAATTCGGAGAAATAACACCAGTGCGTTTGATTCAAAGTGTTGCGTCAAATAAAACAACGAGCCCATACTTATATACATTAGCTATCTGCTGGGCCAAAGATAAATACGAGAGCCGGGAAAAGCCCATAGAAGTGTGAATAAACTAACGTTAAAAAACGAAGAGGAGCACAGCAGCCGCAATACAACAACACATCGCAGCCGCGCACAGCAGATAGAGCAGTGAGCGCAGTGTATTAGAGCGGTTTATTCATCGCCTGATATGTGTTTGTGTGTATATTATATATATGTATGAATATATATATCCATCAGTGTAGGAGGCCGGTTGTGTGTAACTGTGTATATGTATGTATATAGATATAAATAAGTGTGCGCGTCGCTGTTGCGGTAGCAGGCAGTAATACAAGCAAACGAGTACGAGTGAGTAAGAGAGAGAGAGAGAGAGAGAGAGATTGAGTGAGAAAGAGAAGAAACGAAGGGGACGGGTTTGTTGCCGTTTTGAGACAGTGTTATAAGGTAGTGGCGCGTGCGTAGCCGCCTCGTCAACATCGTCCTCCTCGAGAAGAGGAAGGCCCACCAACAAGGTATAGAGAAGAAACAGTAACGAATCTTTTTCTCTCTCTGGCTCTCTCGCGGTGAGGCTAAGCGCAAAGGAGAAAGAAGAACAGGAAGATCGTCGCAAGCTGCAGCTGCGGTACAGGAGCAACGGAAGAGGGAAGAAGAGCAAAGAGTACACGGTGTATAGTAGATATATAACCAAGTTTAAAGAGAGAGAGAAAGAGAGGACGACGGAAGTGCTGTGCGCGTTTTGCTCTCTCCGATCGTCGTTTCCCGTCCTGTACGTGGTGATTATTCTCTCTGTATTTCTCAGCTAACACCACCACCGTCGTCGTCGTCGTCGCCACCACTGCAGCAGCCACCAACACTACCATCATATTGTCGTTGCCGTGTGTGCGTGTGTGTATGTGTATTATATATACAAGTGTTGTGTCGTTTACTGGACGACAACGTCGGTATCGAGTAGAACAGAAGAGGAAAATAGCGTGTCGAGTAAGCTGCGGTTACGACCTTAAAAAAAAGAGAGAGAGATAGAAGAAGAAAAGAAAAGAAAAATAAAACATCAGCCGGTGTGTTGTGTTGCAGGGGGAGAAGGTTAAAGCCCTGCTGCACGGATTAACCTCGCGAGTAAGAGTGAGAGAGTGAGAGAGAGAGCAAACGCGGGGGAGCTTGACAGACGGCGGTGGCGGCGGCGGCAGAGCAGGAGCATCGGCCCCCGCCCGGCCAGAGTATATAGTTTACTGCAGCCTGCAGCAGCATTTCTTTCTCTCTCTTTATCTACCTATATATACAATCAAGAGCTTTTTGCGCACGCTGCTGCTGCTGCTCTCTCTGCGGCATTGGAGAAACGGAGAAGGAGAAAAAAAGAAGAGTATGAAATTCTGCTACTGACGGAGTGCAGTGTTGTTGATGCCCTTCTTCCAGAAGCTGCTGCTTCTATATACTATACTTGACATATAGTATCAGAAAAGTATTAACATCGGTAATTATATCGACGTTGGAGTTGGAGAAGAAGTAAAAAGAATAAGAAGTAGCAGAAGTTGTAGTAGTAGTTGTTGTGTGTTGGTGTAGGTGTATATATATGTAAGTACGACGGGAGAGCAGGAGCAGAAGCGTCAAAAGCAAAAAAGAAAGAAAGAGAGAGAAACATATAGCAGCAGCAGCAGAAGGTGGAAGAAGAGGAGAAGTATATAGGAGGAGTAGAACAGCAGCAGCAGCAAAAGCGAGTGAGTGAGTGAATAGGCAGTGCGGCGGAGAAGCAGTAATACCGGCTACCTCGTCGACTGGTGCGCCCCCGCGTTCCCCTCCTCATTCTCTCTCTCTCTTTTTCTCTCTTCATTTTCCCTGCCGTCAGAGTAGCAGCAGCAGCAGCGACGTGAACGTGAGAGAGTTGCTCTCGGGGGTTTTTCGCCCTCGCCCTCTCGCAATTTGCGATAACGATTTTTCCGTATACGCATACCTACTAAAAAAGAAAGGGAAAACAAGCCGCTGTGGCTGGTGTGTGTTGGCTGCTGCTGCTACTTTATAAGTGAGTGTTCTCTTCGTTCGCATGTCTCGGGATCCAACCCTAAAACGCCGGCGAAGTCGCGAGTGAGAAAAATAAGAAGAAGAAGAATATAGTGTTGTTAGTGGTAAATAAAAAACAGCATCATCCTCATCAGACGTAAATCATCGTATATTATCTGCAGCGGACGAAATCGCCCGCTCGTTTGACTGCGTCCTGGGCAGACGCGCGGTTGTGTCGTTGCTGCCGGGGCGCGGGCCGGCGAAGGCCGCGGTCTGGACCGAGGCCATCATAGCCAGCAGCAGCATAAGCATCAAGTCAACGCTAGTGAAGAAGAGTAGTAACAGCAACAGTGGCAGCAGGAGGAGAAGAAGAAGGAGTAATAGTGCGCCGGGCCAAGAGGCCATAGGCGGTTTTATTGTGAATAATTGTGCTGTCGTCGCGGCTGCTAACAGTCGGGACGACCCAGGGCGTTACAAGGGTGAATTTCGAGGAGGTGACGCGACTCGAGAGAGCATTGGAGACGACGGTGGACAGTTATACAGGCGGCTGGATGAAGCCGCCCGGGGATCTTTTTCTTTACTGCGATATGAAAGACCTGGGAGCTGACATGGTACATAAAATAATATTACATTTTACATATCATATACATTATATACACACACACCTATATTATACTTATTCATCATCTCTTTAAATTACTCATCTTTCGTGATCGTACATAACCTTACTCTACCACCAATTCCCCCACCACCACTTTTTTAATGTATATAATATGTGCCTGCCTACAGAGAAGACCCTTTAACTTTTTTTTTATTATATTATACTTGCTTGCTTTCGTTTGTTATATACATATATATTATCTTTTATACGATGTATACCTACCTATATGTAGCGGCTTCCTTTTTCACGTTTCGCCGCCTTCCAAAATTAGAATGTCCAATGCCGAAAGAGTGAGAGAAAAAGATACTCTTTCGAGTATGTATGTGTGTATGCGTAGGTAATATACTAAAATTGCGAAATTTTGAAATAGAAAGTTACAAACGAGTGGATCTTTTGATTGTCCGTTGAATTTCGACGTATGTATGTATGTATGTAGTCGTATAGCGTATATAGTATGCTGATGTATTAAACTGGTCGGTCAATACACCGCATAATCATGAATGCGTTCATTAAAAAAAACTTTTAAGTACATGAAAATTAACTTGAGTACACAATTTGTTTTATACATGATAATAATAGACGTACGTGTTAATTGTTGAATTTAGATTATGTTTACGATTTGTGTTGAATTGATAAATTGATTAAAATACGTTTAAAAAACACGTTGTTTAGTTAAGTTTATACTACCGCGAATCTTACCGCTATGCGGCTACGTTGACGTATTGAAATTACATAAAAAAAAAAAAAATGATTAACATAATTTAAGACGTTTAAAGATATTATGTATGAAAATATATATTATTTGACTCACTTTCTCTCTACCTTCTTGGTTACGTCTTTTCTTTCATGAAATTCAATCACAAATGTTAATTTTTACGCAAATTTTTTTTTTTTATTTATTTATTATTCTTCCTTGGGACTTTTGAAAATTCGCTAGATTGTCCTTGAGGCAAGATATAAATATCGCTTACTTGATTTTTCTTTTTATATATTCTTTTATTTTCTTTTTTTTTTATAACAAATGAATAAATAATCGTTCATCATAGCATTCAACTTTTTCTTTCCCGCTGTGTATCACACTATTTCCTATATTTTGTTTTTATTAAATGCATCCCCTTGTAGCTTATTTAAAAGATAATTACATTTACATTTTTTTTAACAATCTCATAGAACTGCACACTTTAAAAAAAAAAACAAATTATATTAAGATGTATATAATATTTTTTTTTGTTTTGAACTACTTTGCAATGTCATTGCAAGCATTTGTTTACGTCGGTGGTAGTGGTGTTGGTGGCTCTATAAGCGTAAATTTATAAGAGCAAATAAATTCGCGATAGTGCAGATGGTATTAGGGTATATTATATATATGTACAAAAGAGAGAAAATTTGCTGTGTGCCACAGTCCAAAAATATGCGCGCGTGGCCTGAGTTTCTCAGCTTCCACTGCTGAACCGCCACACCAAAATAGACTTTTAATTTCCATCAAATTTCGAAGCGCAAGGCTGCTTGCTCTCTTTCTTTCTTTCTTTCTTTTTCACATGTATACCTAGTAGCTTATACTCTCCCTCCTCCTTATAGAGCAACGAGTCACCTCGAGCCACTTGACGTCTGCACTGCGGCTTCCAATTTACGTTGCCCACACTGTACTCTCGCTTGCTCTCTCTCTCTCTCTCTCCCTTCTTTTCGCACTTTGGCCTCTTATCAGCTCTTTGCTCATTCGCCATGAGTTACCCCAGCAATTTTTTATATACCTACTACAGCAAACTATATAAGCTGGTATGTGTGACGTCATGCGAGCATTGCTTCGGGAATCTCCGCAGACTCAAGGGAGAAAGTATATATAGTACGAAAGAACTTGTGTGTACTGCATCCACGAACATATAGGTGTATATACGAGAGGGTGTTCCCTTGTATTGTCCACCGGCTGGCGCACGCGCTCCTTATATTACACCACCCGGCTCCCTGCTGTTCCTTCCGATATGTATGTACATGCATCTACCGGCTTCTCCTGGAGACTTGCTTCCGACTTAACCCTGTCAAGCTAATTTTTTTTTGTTTTACCTTTTCGTTAGCTTGAGGTAATCTTATCGCGAGTTTGTTATCGGATCTATCTATTTACCGTGAGATAATATATGTATAGGTACGGCTTATCTAGTTTTTATTTATTATATTGCATTGATAAATATCAAATGATCTGTTAACGACACTCAGATAATAATAATTGACAACCATTACATTGTAATTCAGTATTTTTATATGTTTAATATTTTTAGGATATTAAGACAATCTTTAACGAATTTCAAGTGTTTTATCGCACTTTAGTTTGTAGGTTATGTCAGACACAATATGCTTTAATATTTTATTTCTAAGACTAGCATTAATATAATTATTATTTTAATTAATTACTCTGTTGATTATAAATAAATATACTAAAATTAATGTAAATTCATATGATAATAGCAAAGCTGTTTAGAGTTATGAATAATCATATTAATTTAATGCTTTCTACTTAAAAGTTTTTAATATACTTAGTTTATGTTTAAATATACTAAAGTTTAAATTATATGCTCTAATAATCAATTACGAATGTTTTAAAAAATTTCTATATTGATATATTCATTGCGATACGTAAATATAAATAAAACTTAATATTTTTTTTATGAAATTAAAGAAGCAGTATATTAAATATGATCGTTAAAAGTTTTATATGAATGGTAAACGTCATTTTCAAATTCAAACGCACATAATAAAAGTTTTTATTGAATATTCAATAAAAATCTCGTTTGACATTCAATTGATTGATCCTGGCTCTCGAGTATCATATAATTTACATCAATGCAATAGCGACACTTTATATAAAAGAATTATAATATAGCAATTTGATATGCCAATGTGTAAAAATTGAGTTATGTGTATGTATATATATATATATATATATATATAAATACACGCATAGCCAGATATAGTGGAGGTGACGAATGATCAAACTATAAAGAGAAAGAGAGATTTAATTCAGAAAACTCGCTCTCAGTATAACGTGTATAGATATAATAATATTATATAGCAGTTCTCTCGAGTTCTTTTTAGAGTATACGTACGCTCTCTTTTTCTATTTCTTTTCCTCCCACACTCGTCTTTTCCTTTCTCGCTTATAAACTTCATCTCATCTTCCGTATCTCAATATTACACGTAAGAGTTTCTTACAAGAGTGCAAGCAAAAATTCAGAAAGCTCGCAAACAACGCATACAATCTCTGTAGGTATATTGCCCAGCTTCAATTATCCAATCTCTCAAATGATAGTTCCTTTCTTTTCAATTTCACTTCCACGTGCCTTCCTCTTCCTCGATAGCTCAAACAATTCACCATTGCCATGCGAACTTCCGACTTGGAATCAATAATTTTGGAAAACACGACGCCTTCGTGTTCTTCGGTATATAAAAGGGAGAAAAAAAAGAAAGAAAGCAACGATGGTATCCACCAGGCCGCGTGTATATAGGGACGAGTGGAACAGATGTTTGCTCGATGTCGTTCAGGAAAAGGAGGGGGTTGGAGCGTGTGTGTCTTCTTTCTTTTCCAACCGTTGTAATCAGCGTCGCTCTAGGCGAAGAACGTATAACCCTCGAGAAGAGACACAACTCGAGAATTTTCCGGGGTTATATTGTGTGTGTGTGTAACCGCTATGCCGGCTTGAGAATGTATATATATATAGGGAAGAGTCCACTTTGTTTAAGTAATTTCAAAGTCGTGTTATAGTCTATTGACTACGACAGATTGTTCTCTTTTTAAATCCGTGGCTTTGTGGTTGTAATCAGAGCTTGAAGTACCTATATTACAGATTATTATTATGCGCATACACACACTGCTCGTTTTCATCTTTACAAGTTATACATTACGACTAAGTAGAAACCGCTTTCTATTTTGAGGTTATGTCAAGCTCTTGTTCAATGACGCTTCTTTATTATTTTTTTTTATGACAAAAGTATTATTATGCTTATATCCGTGGTCTAGACATTTAAATCTCTTTTTATCCGTGGTCTAGACATTTAAATCTCTTTTTTTTATATTAAAGATTTCGTCGATTTGTCATATTATCATATTTAAATTTTCATCATTGAGACCCAGATGTCATTAATGCAAGCTTTTGAATTAAATATCATTATCAAGTTTAGTTCAATTATTCAAGTGTCCTGCTTTTTTAGTATAATTAATGCTTTATATTCCACATTCTTTTAAAAATGATCAATCATTTAATATTCATTTCTCATAAATAACATATAGTCAGCTAGAATATATTTATATAAGAAAATTGACAATTTAACTAAAAAGAAAAAAAATGAAAAAATAAACCGGTTTTTAAACTTTTCAAAACATAGTAATGAATTATTGTTTTTTTTATGACATTTGCTTACGGTATATAAATAGCAGTATATTTGTAAATGTTGAAAATAGCATTGCAAGAAATTATCAATGAAAAGATAAACAAATTAAAAAAAAAAAAAAAAAAAAAAAAAAAAAAAAAAAAAAAAAAAAAAAAAAAAAAAAAAAAAAAAAAATTGCTTGCTAAAAAGCTATAAGAAAACACTTTCCAACCAATAATTAAAGTTAATAAATAGTCAATAATGTCATCTGCAACCTCGGCGATCTAATAAAGTCCGGGCGTTCGTGTCTTTTATTTCATTAACCAATCGATCAGTCAAAGACGTATAAGCCAGCTTGCGAATGAACGAACGAGCAAACGAGAATAACAGAGAAAGAAGAAGAAAAAAAACACCAGAGAAAGAAAAAGAGAGAAAGAGAAAAACGTTGACCGGTGCC
>JAPYZE010009226.1:0-12138 GCA_030522805.1 Leptomastidea abnormis
TTTATCATAAAATTTAGCATAAAATTTAATAGATCATCATTAGATTAATTTTTCAATGCTAATTATACCTACAGGTCAAAATTTTGTATAATTATATTTGGAGTTTAATGCTTGAATTATACGTAAAATACCGTACGATTTTAAATTGGTTTATTATTTTTGTTGTTGTTTAATTTTTTTGTTTTTTTTCTCTCTCTCGTCTCCTTTTTTTTTTTTTTTTTTTTTGTTTCTTTGAGAATGAAGGATGACTCTCGGAAGTGTTTTGTGTCTCAAAGACAAAAAAAAAAGACTCTTTAAAACTGAGACTTTTCGTATCTTGTGTTTCAATTTCCGATGTAAGGCATTACTTATCCCTCCCTGTTTTTAAAGTAATCGGATCAAGCTTAAAAAAAAAAAAATGAATAAGAAATAGGTGTTCGCCTGTATTTTCAGCATTAATAAGTACGAAAAAAGGTCGAATGATATTCGTAGGTATAATTTATCATAAAATTTAGCATAAAATTTAATAGATCATCATTAGATTAATTTTTCAATGCTAATTATACCTACAGGTCAAAATTTTGTATAATTATATTTAGTTTAATGCTTGAATTATACGTAAAATACCGTACGATTTTAAATTGGTTTATTATTATTCAACAATTGATCCTATTATCTTATAATTATACTGAATATTTACACATCCTTTTATTAAATTTTACATATTATTTTACAATAGTAGCATACCATAACTTTTCCAAAAATCATTATAATAAATTAAATTCATAAACTCAAATTAGTGGTTATACGCAAATAAACACATTATAATATCATTACCACCATATAAACTGAGAACAATATATTATATATTTTATATCACGCCATACATCAACACACCCAAATTTTATAAACGTTAAAAACTGATCTTGACCAAACTCTATGACATCTTAATTTTTCAGTTTCAATCTACATCCAAGCACGCGTGTATAAGTACACCTTTAAAAATTGATCAAGAAAAGATAAAAAAGAATATAAAACTCGCGGCTATCTTGGGCGAATAGTAACACAATTTGCCTTAAAACTGTCACAAATCCAAAGTTTATCAGCTATTTTCCAAATTTAAATAAATTAAAGAAACATGTTCGTACATATCACTCAAGAATCTACGTAATTTTTGTTGATTATAATAGTATTTTAAAACCAAGCAATAACAAAAAATTTTTGTTCGAACGCGATAAGTTGTACTACTATTTATCTAAGAGCATATGCGAGTTGTACTACTATATATCCGAGCCTCTAAGTGAGTATTACTATTATTTGTCCGGGGTATCGATATGTACCCTCTATCACCTTATGCTCCTTTTTATACAATAATAAAAAAAAAGAAATACAAGTCAAAATTTTATTGAACCGTTTCACCAAAAAGTAAAGAGGGATGGAAGAGAGATAGCATCGTTAAAGTGCAATTAAGCTTCCAAAATCACTTTGGATGGGATGAGATGACTCTATTGAGAGAGAACAATAGAGATCATACTCTGTGGCCCTTATTCTTTTTAATCCAAGTCGAACAGCCAAGTGGCTTTTCTCTCCCCTCTACGTATCTTTAACGCCTCTTCAATCGGCGTGGGTGTTTTCTTTTTTTTTATCAGGCGATAAGGGTTAGGTATATAAAGAGAAGGTCAAGTGCATAACATGTGTGTGTGTGTAGGCTTTTACTTGGAAAAGTGAACTTCGAGAAGGAATCGATAATTTTTTTTTTCTTATGTAGGAGCGATTCTGATAAAAAGATCTTATTTATATTTTATTCTATTGTTTTTAAAAAAGTTCTAATGAAATTTGTTTTACGTGTGCGTTTCAATCGAATCATATCATATGTTTATACGTGATTTACATTAAAATCTAGTGTTTCACTTTATCTTAAAAATCAACAATATCAAATTTTATTCTTGTTTTAATATCATAGAAGACAATACACAACTTTTTCATTTTTTTTCTATTGAAAAGAGGCTTTTCGTATCTACATAAGATCTATTCACTGAAAAAATATAATTCTAATCACAAAAAAAGAAAAAATAAATTACTATGGATGAAATACGATGAGTCTTCTTTGTTTTAATTATTTTTATTTACATCTAAATAACTACGAGTAATTATTTGATAATTAATTCGACTATAACATCCCAGACACAGGTCTGTTATTTCACCGCATAAAAAAAAAAGAAGAAAAAAATAATACGTGTAATTGTACCTGTTACATCGAAGACAATAGCAACTTCGTCACGATATCTCTCACAGTATAGCGTAATCATTTCTCTTTATAGCCCTCTCCCCCCCCCTTTTTTTTTGCCATTTAACCACGCGAGGAATGTCCGCAAACGTCTGGAAAGCAATCGATAAAATAAACACGTGTGTACTCTTGTACACATAAATACACATCATATATACACGTGTTGAAGCAATCAACAGTTTACCTTTCTACAATTAATAGGTAAGTGACGGATGGATCGACCGCAATTAATTTTATTATCTCTATATTTATTATATTATTACATATTTATACGTATTAGGGTATAATATGACGATTTTAGCATACGCCAGTTTCTAGTCTCAAATAATCGTGAAATGTATTATAAATATACCAAGGTAAAAAATTTAACTCCTTATTATTTAAAGATATGACAACACTCCTTTTAAAATTCATGATTAAATAAGTTATTTGTTTTAAAATCTATAATTATAGATTATAAAACAAATAACTTATTCTATAATTATAGATTTTAAAACAAATAACTTATTTAATCATGAATTTTAAAAGGAATGTTGTCATATCTTTAATAAATAAGGAGTTAAATTTTTTATCAAATCCTTATTTTCCCGTTATTTATCAATTGATTTTTTTTTTAATTTTAATCACAACGAATTTTTTTCAATTGTATTGATATAACCCATTCATGCAAATTTCAATAGGACGACAATCGTTTGATACTTTGCGATTACTGATTCAAAAGCAAACGTTATATCGACTTGATATATATAGGTACAACTCATATGGCTTTATAACAACACGAGACACTGGCTGATTTTATTATTGCGTGCTTATTCTTTTTTTCTCTCTCTCTCTCTCTCTCTCTATATCCTTCCTTTTTTTTCTCTTTTATTTAAATATTTAAATACTTTTTAATGTTCGATTTCAACATCAAATTTAACGTTTTATTATTATTATTATTATTGAATTGAAATTAATTATTATCAAACGCATTAGAAATGCAATAACCCCTTATTGTCAAGTAAGTTTCAACAAGACTCGCAACAAACTTTCGTCTAATCATGACTTCAACTCCCAAGTACTTCCAAGCGTTTTGCGCACGTAAAATGGCTTAATAAATGACATAAACATACACACTTTGTGTATTGCTTATGATATGTCTTTTAGAAAACTTTGTTTTGTAATAATTTCCATAAAGTTAACTCTATTCTATATGTGAGGATGTAGCAAAAAGCTGCGACGATAAATACAAGAATATAAATGTATGTGGAGTGTAGGTACAGTGAAAGGGCAAACTATTATATGATTATTATTATTACTATTATTTTATACAGAGCTACAGTAAATGCAACCCTGACCTCGATAAATATCCTACTTTTCTATATACAATGCCATCAAGCACATGTGTGTACCTACGCAGGGGATGATGCTGATTCTGTAAGGCTTCGTATTTGTTTTTATTTTTTTTTTCTTCTGTTTTCTCTTTCATCGCGTCTCTAAGTGATTGATTGTGTTGAGGTTGTTGTCACAGATTGTGGAGGCTTATTATATTGGTACGCACGATCTGTATATCTGTATTTTGTGTTTTACATATTTTATTACTTGCTATTACAAATTATTCTTTTGTTTTTTCCGAAATTATAGTTTGATAGTTTCAATCAATTTTATCTTTTTGTTTTTTTATTAAATTTTATTGTGGGATTCAACTTTTATTTTTTTTTTTTTTTAATAAAGAATCGATGGAAACCGACAAAGATTATAATTAAAACATTGTGTGTATGTAAATAAATATGTATGTATATAAAACTACTGTAATCATATCGAGCTTTTTTAATTGGAATGATGTACCGTAAAAGGAGGCTATTTTGAACAGCGCTATTTTTTCATTTTGAATCATTCTAGTATATAATCAATCTGTAATAGTATATTTTATTTAGTGCCAAGAAAAATAAAGAAAAGGATGTCATTTAAAAGCTTAAACGTATCCTGATAGAAACTGATTCCATTTATAGAGTAGAAAATGGCTAATTTTGTTGGAAATCGCTGAAAAATGGTTACATTTTTAAAGCATTTGAGAAACAGTTTTTAACACATTTACTAAAAATTAATTAGTTTAAAAAATAAATTAGTTTAATAGTACTATAAAAATATTCAGTTTCTAGATATCAAAACGGTAAAAAAATTAGCCATTTTACTTGGCATTTTTTGGGTAGTTATTGTCCAGAAATATTGGAATGAAGTGAATATATGAAAAAAGTACATTTTTTGTTAATATTTCTTTCTTTATTATGTTATAAGTAAAAATTAGGTGCCGTACCGGGTTTGTATAAATATAAACTATAGATTAATATATAGATAATAGTAGTTTCAAGTACATTTTTTGTAAAATGACGCTTAAAACTTCATTGTACTTTTTGGAGGTTATGTTCAAATTATAAACAGGCCAGAAAAACGTTGCTATTTTCACTAGCCATTAATTATTAGTGTAGCCATTTTTCTTATTTCAATTTCTACCAGGATATGATATCATAAGATTGAACAAAAAAGTGATAAACAAAATTTTGAGAAAATTGTAATTATTGCATAAAATTACTATCTTTAGTCAAATGTAAAAAAATATTTATTGTAGTCCCTCGTTACCATATACATTAAACTTCATAATATTTTTACATCGTCTTGATTTTTAATAACATTCACAATTTTAAACAAAAGTTCATATCTAGAAATGAAATAATTCGAGTCAAAAACAAAACGAACATAGAAATCAAAGTATCCGTTACATTGAAAAACTTTTTCAATCAGAGACCTGTAACATATGTGTGAGTGTGTGTGTATGTGCGTAAAAGCCGATGACCTGAAAAAAACATGACATCTATTCGTTAAAAAAAAAATAAATAAATACAATAAAATTTCATCCCCATCATACTACTTGTCTTATGCATAACCCACTAAAAAAATGGAAAAAGAAAAAATTCAGATAATAAAGTAAAAATAACTGAAACGATGATACTTACAAGCTAGGAGTATATAGCTTCTTACACACCATTTACACTCGTAAAAGAAGTCCTAAGAAAAGGGCGTACGTTTTACCATCTCTCACAAGATATAGGATAAGTTTTTAGCACATATTATATTATCTTTCAACGACGTCATCAATCATAAATGATATTTCGGCATGCGTAAGTATGCGTAGTACCGGCCTTGTACACACACATATCTACCACAGAAAACCGAGATCCAGTAGCTGAAGAGAGAGAGAGAGCGAGAGAGAAAACGCGTGGGAGGGAGGGAGGGAGACGAAGACAGCACGAGGGCTTGAGAGAGAGATATATATATATATATATATATATATATATATATATATATATCACGAACTACTACCCTATATCGATCTGCGCACGCGGCAGGAATATATAGATACCAACAAGTATATGTTTATATATGTATGAGAGATGCGATTTTATTTCTGTATATGTATGTGGGAGTAAAAATCTGGATTTAAATATGCGCGAGGGTGATTGTGTGTACGTATGCGTAAGCATTCATTGTATAGCGATAATGTAAAGGTGTATCTTACTCTCTCTCTCTTTCCGAGAAAGGGTTCACCACGAGGTCGACACACTGCGTGGATGTGTGGGTGATTGTAGGTAGCTCTGCAGGCGGTGTTATGTAACGGGATCAGCGAAATATAGTACGGGATGCTGCGCGTGTACATGTGTATATCTGTTTATGTGTGTGTAAGAGTAGAAGAAGAAGAGAGAGAGAGAGAGAGAGAGAGAGAGAAAGAGCCCGTGAGTGGTGATGCTGATCGAAAATGTTTGCTGAGACGAATCTGAGATTGGTTTGACCCGATGTGATAGTAAGGGTGAGCTTGTTCGTTGTAGTTTTTTAATTGGTTTTTTGAGGGTGTATTTATTTGTTTATTGTGTGTGTGTGTGTGTGTGTGTGTGTTATTTCTTTCATTTCATTAATTTATCTCTTTTTATATGCAGAAAATGTTGTTTTTATTTTGATCAATTTATTGTGGGATGGGAGGAGGGGTTTGAATTTGAAACGCGTAACTGCAATGGATGATAAAAAACAAAAGGAAATCAGCTTTAAATCCGAGCGTGTAGTTCCTATTTTGTTTTAAATGTGTAAATCGTGTCACAAAAATGTTGCACGGATGTAGGCGTGTAAAAAATAATTAACACGTTTTTAGTGTAAGTGTAAGAACTGCACGGTATTCGTGTAGTTCCTACACTCTTTAAACTCGTTATACGGATATCCTGTAGTTTCTACGCGTTTGTATTAGTGTAATTTTTGTGATACGATTTACATGCTTAAAGGATGCAGGAGTGCTACACACTAGGATTTATAGTGTGAATTATTATATATAAAGTAAACATGTTTAAAGGATCCAGCATTTAAGTGACACAAAATTTGTAATGATTATAACTTTGAATTTTTTTAAAACACTTCATTGTGGGAACACACACACACACACACACACACACATTCACAGGGTTGTCGATTTTTCTTTTCTAATATTATCACAAATATTTAGAATTAAAAAATATCAAAATAAAACAAGAAAACAATATATCACGGAATCACAATAAGCCTAAAGACGAAAAATAAAAAAAAAAATCACTTTGCTAAATGAGAAAAACACATTTCAAGTAGCACAAACCTATATTCCGTCAGACACTGTTTTACTAATAAGGATACCAGCACTTTTATCCTTCTTTTACTGATTCCTTCTAATATTCAAAAATCAGCATGATCATCACACAAATTTATCACTTAAGCACATAAACATTTAAAAACCTATTACAGCGTAGATGTAAATATAAACATAATTATATAATCACCAATTTTCATTAACTTCAAAATGTCCTCTTAACTCCTCACCGACATACTCACTGCAATTGTAATAATCGCGATAATTGTTTAAGTCTTAATCAATTAAAATAACTTTAGCACAACTATAATTTAATCAAACATTTATACATCATAATTACAAAAAAGGGAGGAGAGAAAGAAAAAACTTAAAAGTATATAATTATTATCCCTTAGATAAATATGTACCTATATATATATAAACACGCGCGAATCAAAATTCGATAATAGAAACGGCAGCAGCAGTGGCATAAACGGCGATGTGTCGACATCGATGTCCCAGTCGACTCTGACCTGTGGAACACACGACGCTTTTGGTATACACAGCCAGCTTTCCAAGTTACCGCTACCACCACCAGCAGCAGAAGCAGCAGCAGCATCATCGATGTCGCTAAAGCAAGATAAAGAGAGCAAGTGAAAAAGGGTATATAAAAGAGAAAAAGAGAGGGAATTGGTATACATGCGCGTGAGCCGGTGAAAACCAGAGCGCGGAACTCACTACCGACCTACACATATTCACATACACATACATACATACATACATACATACATACATTTTCTACTTGTTTTCTCTTGCTTGCGGGGGTGTGTGTGCTGCTGCTGGACTTTGTTACGTAGCCCCCACTTTATATGCGTCTGAACCGCCCACCCCCACGTTCAGTGGGATGCTTTTCCGCGAGCGAAAATCGCGTGTATGAGTATAGGTATATACATACAGGGTATACAGCCAAAAGTCTGAGTTGTGAAAATCGTTATAAAAGGGGTATGCACTTTCTTCTCTCTGTACATATACATAAATGTATGTATATGTATACTTGGTAGAGCGAGAGAGATATTTGATAAGGGTGCGAGGAGGAGAAGGATCGAAGAAGAGAGTGAGGTAAGCGTACAGCGAAGGGTTCGTGTGACTATCTTTACGCTTGAATTGAATTGCTTGCGTATATTATAGTATGTGCGTGTGCGGCCGTGCTTACCGTGCGTATATATAATATATGTGTCACTGGGTTTCAGCTTGATAATATAGTACATTAGCTAGCCCTAATTGATCTTAGTTTTTTTTTTTACTAAAAGCAAAGAGATTAGTTGTATCTTTAATATCGCATAAATGCGTGAGAACAAAAAAAATCGCAATTGAATGGCTACGAAAAGGGCCTATACACCATTTGCCAATACACAGGCTGTGTGCCTTTTTCATTTCCAGCCATTCAATTTTTAAAATATAATAAGACAAATTAATTAAGGTCATGTAATAATTGAAAAGGTACAAGAAGTTGGATGAAAGAAGATTAGAAGAGTTAATGTTGTTGATGAAAGGGGCTTGATGTTGGGTTGAAATTTTTATGCAATAAACATATGTGTGTGTGTGTGTTTTCACTAGATATACGAAATCAATTTTCTGTCAGCAAATATATTCAATATTGGACAGTTGGCACTTATGTAAATAGGTATGCGGTTAAATGATTAACCGCATATTATCGAATACACCAAGGTTTCATAGTATAAGTAAGTCTGGTGGATTTATATTCGCACATATATAACATAACTATTATCAAATGTAAATGCTATTTTGAAAATTCAAATTTTCAAATTTTTTACGTGATATGCGTCATAAAAATCTTGTTATAGCTCATCCTGTCGAATCCTACACTTGTCCATGTGTCACATTACGATCTTAATGTAATTAAAAATTTATCCTACATGAAATATCTGATAAACTTTCTATATATCACATTTAATTGTATTAATAACAGCTGTTATAGCTAAAATAAAATTTACGAATTACTTGCCGGATCATGTATCAGTAACCGAGGTGTGTGAATCGAAATATACCTACTATAATTATCCAATTACTAAGTTACCATCATTACCATCTAGACACATTAAATATATATTATAATAATTTCCTCCCTTCTTTATATGATACGATAGATACCTATTTTACAAAATATAATTAAGTCACGTATACACACAAAATATCCACACATACTTTTATAATCGCGTGATTAAATCAATTTCAAATCGAACGTCTACCTGAATACTCTACTAGCATATTAAAATCAGTCAAGCAAGCTTCCTGAATTCATAATTTCATATCTCGTAAGAAACGAAGAAGGAAAACAGAAAAAGCGACACAACATGTATTACCAATACCCTTTCATTTAAGAGGGCCAGAGAAAGACAGATAAAGAAAGACAATATCTATAATATAAGAGAGAAAAGCTACAAAGGCCAGTGAGACCAAAGAGAGAGAGAGAGAGAGAGTGAGGCAGAGAGAGAGCTTGAAAGCGCCATGTGTCCCAGTAGAGAAGCAAAGGCTGTGCTTTCGTATAATGTAAGCAAGCCGGTCACGAAGCTAGAAATATATAGAGTGAGGAGGAGGGAGTAAACGGAGGGTTGACGGTGGTGCTGGTGACGCAAGGATAAGAGACAGAGGGAGCTTGCGCAAGGACGAGAGAGGCAAGGCGAGGCCACTCTCGTACTCTCTTACTCTCTCTCTCTCTCTCTCTTTCTCTTTTCCTCTGCGCAATCAATAGCTTCGCTTGTGGAAGAGGAGGGCTACTACTCTGGTACTACTGCTGCTGCTGCTGCTGCTGGTACGTGGTACAGCAACCGTCCAGTCCACTCCCTACTCTTTTCCTTCTATATTACACACTTGCTACTGTATGTACCAAGTGTTTCTGAGTCTGCGTATACAGACGTGTACTTTATTTAACACATGGTAAGCGATGATGTGTTATCGAGCTTTGGCCTTATAAGTGTAAACCCGTCCACCCTTCTCTCCCCTCGTTACTTTCGGATTTTTATGTACGTGTTAATTGATTTTTCGATCGTTGTGTGTATTTTATTCCCTTTTTACGCGGATTTTTATGATATAGCTAATTTTAGGATTTGGATTTTCTGCTGATAATGGTTTTGTTTAAGAGCTTACTTAATAATGCGGTGTGTATAGAAAGTAAAAAAGGGAGAGAAAGAGAGAAGTGTTAATTTTATATTTTTGAGGATTAAACTGTTTTTGTTTTGTTTTGACAATTTTGTTGTGTGTAATGAGCATAAGGAAGAAATTGTTATTATATAAATTTTTAATCATTTTTTATTCTAATTAATGATGTTTGCTATTGAAATTCAATGATTTTTATAAAATACTTTTCCTGACAATATTTCTTGAGCTTATTTGTTATTTTTTCTACATTTCTATATTTTTAGTTACGCTGTGACTAACATTCATGAAATTTTTTAATGTGACCGAATTTTCCAATTTTATCATTAATTTATTAAAAAAAATAATTAAATACCAATTTGGAATTTTTTATAAGTCTTTATATTTAATTAAACTTAAATAATTTGAGTTAATTTGTATTGAATATGTATATTGGCTGTTATTGGGTCGGAATAATGAGACGAAACTTTGATATATTGTCTGATCATATAACGTCTGTTTCTACTGAAGTATCCCTTACTTTAAAAATTATAATTAAGTATACCAAACTAAAATTTCTAAATTTTTCTTAAGCAACTGAAATTAGATATTGAAATTGTTAATAATTGATGATATTAACGTCAAATAAATTAAAATAGTATAGCTATAAATTATTGATAGTTGAAGTTAAGGCTAAGTGATAGATAGATATATCAATCAATCATTCTCTTTACCTCTGACAAACTACCACCAGATTGTACCTTTAAAATACTCTCACGGAGCATGTGACTCGAGAACGGATATTATACTTCAAACGTTGAAATTTAATCCTCTGTCTATGAAGTATTTTTTTGCGCCTTAACTTTGTTAAGTAAGAACGCTTTACGCTTTAGGCTATATAGTACACAATTTTCAATAAAAAAAATTTGAAAAAATTCATGGATCATTTCTAAGTATTCTATTTTAAAAAGCAATAGTTTCTAAAATAAAAAAACGAGCTTTAATTTTTGCTTTTTCAAAAAAAAAAAGCTTTGTAACAGTGAAAAATTTTGATTCGCTTTTTTTTTTTGTTTTCTCGACGTTTTGAAGGTTCCTGAACTTAAAAAACGCATGTATGTGTGTGTGCGCGCGTGTGTGTGTATATGTGACGATTTTACGCGATAACTTTTGAAGGAACAAAGATATCGACTTGAAATTTTGCACACATGTTTGTTGCAAGTTACTTAAGAGCTGATTAAATTTTGGGATCAATTAAACCTTATTAAGGGTGTTTTTTCATAAAGAGTGTATTTTTTCCTAAAATTAAAATATTAAATATTTTGATTATTAAGATTAAGTGTAGATGTTTTTTGAAGTTTATTTTGGGGTTTTCGGATAATTATTACGTAATTTATACTTTAGTATAAGTTTGATATCGTTTCCATAGTTTTTTAGGTTCCTCTTTACGATTTTTATATTTAAGGAGGTTCGAGCGTGCAATAAAAATTAAGATTTTGATACGAAACTTTGAGGGATTAATTATTAATATTGATTAATAATGGACGCTTGCAATTTCAATACCGTAACTCATAGCACAACTTTTTTTAAATTTAAGCTATCATTACAAATAACTAGGTGTTAATAAGTGAGATTCTTAGCTAGTAAATAGTAAAAAAAAAATATTTTACTTTCACTGACAAAAAAAAAAGATATATTGTTTTAAAGTTCAAAAAAATTTTCTCGCGACAAGATTATAGGTTGTCTAGTACGGGAAAAAGCTGATGATGCCTATAGTAGAACAACGAAAACAGCAAGAGTACTTTAATTAAAATAGTGACTATTTCACTTGATTTTATTTATTAAACAATATAATTTCATCTTTTTAATGTGTTTAAAAATATTTAAATTAATTTTTAATATTAATTGTGCCAATATTTTTACTTTACGCAAAAATTTTTGTAAGGACTTTGTTTTGACTTCGGAGTCGCTTCGAAACTCGGTCCTCCCCATTAAGAACGGTGAAATGCCACTGTTCGGGATTTGCTTATATTAATATTTTATCATCATTTTTGGGTAATTTGAGAAATTTTTAGCCGGTTTATGCACTTCCGTACCC